>CAJNOL010002346.1:2668-31252 GCA_905250125.1 Rotaria sordida | reverse complement strand
TCAGAGCATCCTACTCATAAATAGACCTATCTCTGGGCAAAGTCTCAAGTCGAAATATCGTCATTCGATTTTTCGGTATGTACCATGCCATAGGCTAAAATTCCAGTAAAATCCCTATAACTCTGGACAGAAGGCCTAACAGCACTTATCCTTTTGAGGTTTTTCATACTTCACTGGGTCTACCTTATGCACACAGTTCGAACTCAAAAGCGATTGGACAGTTGAAAACGTTCCCTCGTAAGTCTTGCTAGTTTTATTCAAAGAATCGTACATTTATGTATAAAAAATAAAAAAAGAAACAAGAAAACGTTTCCTGACTATAATCTCTAAACATAGTTAGCTTCACAAATCTAGAAATCAAATCATATATTACCTAGTTCTGCATTAGTCTTCATCTACAATATGCTACTCATCGAACAGAGAACAATAGAAAAACTATATTGTATTTTTGCAGTATAGGAGCACCAAACTAGAAGAGATTTGTGATTCATCCATATAGGAGTGAGGGTGTGAGTATGGGCGTAAGTAGGTGTTATTGAAGAAAAGATCCACACTCCACACCCACGTGCAATTAGAAAATAATTTCTAGTTTTAGGATCTAATCCAAATATAAACACTAAGGGTTTAGTTCTAAACTTAAAGGTAATTTTTTGGATTATGATACACACCTAGTCAAATAGACTGTTGTTTGCTGACAGTTTCTTTCACCAAATCTTTGGGATTCGAATGATCTGAAAGCACAGACAAATCTAAGCCTAAGCTCCCACATTCAAATCCAACTTGGAACTGAATTCAAACAAAACGATGTGAAATCTCAAGGCTTTTGATTTATTGAAGATTGAATTCATTCAGATAATCAAAGTCAGATTGGAAAATCTCATTAAGAACTTTAACGGGATAGTTCCGATCGAACTTCACAAAAAAATTAATCAATGAAGTTTGGTTGCGAAAGTTTTGGTCGACCGGATCAGAGTTCAAAAATTCTTCTATCCGACAAGCTCTACCCTGTTTTGCTACCTATTCCCAACATCTATCTTCAAAACCAACTATCCATCTTTCGTTTAGATCCAAATTTTACTATTAAATTGCTGAAGGCAATCCGCATACAAAAACGATGGACAATTGGTTTGACGGTATGATTAGAATAATAATGACGAATAATAAACGAAACAGTATGCATGCAACTAATTATTCATGTTTTATTTCAGAAAATCAGGGAAAACGCCGAAAAAAAGCAAATCGTTCATCACGCCAAGACCGAGGACGCATTCGTATGTTTTTTTTTTACTGAATTTCATTCTGTTTATTATTGTTTGTCTAATTATTCTAGGTAAACGAAATTTGGCAAGTAAGAAAACAATGTAAATTCTCACATACATCATTTTATGTTTATATATTATCATATAGACAAGAAAAGAGTTTTAGTCTTGGACAGCATAGGGGATTCACATCCTAATGATGGTGTTCGAAATGTCCAATGCATGGGATATCTGTTTAACAGCCAAATTTCTACTAGAAGCAACTATAATGATGATGAATACATTGAGACAATGATTATCGAAACTTGTGATAACTTAAATAAATTTCAATTTTCGTCAACAACTGCCATCGAAACATCACAAGAACAAATCAATGATTTGGTTCTTTGGATAATTGATAAGCCATTGAATGTAACAGCTTTCCAACAGAATATGTAAGCATATACATTTCATTATTCATATTGCGTATCGAATATCATTTGTGCTGTTAGATATGAATGTTATGAAGCAACACCTAGAGATGGTTCAAGTATCCGTTCAGATTTAGAAAAGTAACATGAACTTTCCGAGGATCAATCACCATTTGTTTTCAAATTCTTATAGATTAACGAACAATCCACCATCCCAAATATTTGAAAAAATCATTCATTGTTTACAGGCAATGCCTTATCTTGACAAATCGTTTCATAAATATGGCAAACTATCGCAATCAATACAAAAGTTTAGTAAGCATAGAGAAATGCAACCTAACTCTTTATTTGTGATCAATATTATTTGTGCACAGATTTGTTTAGTTGAGAATGTTGTGGCTAATAGTTGACATATTTATAAATATTTGAAAAAAAACTGTTTTTGAGTAATACTTCTTTGAATGAATGAACTTGCTAAGGCTAGTATGGTAGACAGAGATGGACAAGTCAAGTCAAGCTAAAAATGACTTGACTTGAGTAAAAAAATTGGTGACTTTCTCATCTATGATATTGTGCTTAGATCTAAATTAGTCATCAAGTGAAGTTGGGAATAGCTGAACTTGAGATTACTGATCTACACCTGTGTTCGGCGCATGCCTGACTTGAATACATAAATACATAAGGGGGGTATGAGCAATATAGTTACAGTCTATTAATCGTCATAATTGTGCTGAATCCAACTAAATCAATTCCGCCCCCAGAATCAGCTCCATTCGATTCCGGAATTCCCAACCGTAGAACTAACTCGCTTTATTCGAAAATGATTGAGTTCCCTCAATTTCTGGAACTCCACCCGATTCCAGAATTCCGTCTCATTCTCACCCTCATCATGCCTTGTGTAGTTACAGAGAAATATCTAAAATAAGTGAGCGATTCCAGATCGGAATTCCGAGAATTAGATCGAAGCGGAACTAGACGAAATCGGACAGAAATGCTGAGAATTGCTTGGAATACCTTCTCATCCTCACCCTCAGCTTGCCTTGTGTAGTTAAAGATAAATATATGAAATAAGCGAGAGATTCCGGAACGAAATTTCTGGAATTGGATCGAAACGGAACTAGACGAAGTCGAACGGAATTACCAGTAATTCCTAGCAATTCCGACGAATTCCGTTCCATTCCGGATTTGGATCGAATTCTAGAACCGAACGGAATTAATGGGAATTGCTAGGAATTCCATCCGATTCCGTCTAATTCCGCTTCGATCTAATTCTCGGAATTACGTTCCTGAATCGCTCACTTATTTTAGATATTTCTCTGTAACTACACAAGGCATGCTGAGGGTGAGGATGAGATGGAATTCCGGAATCGGATGGGACTGATTCCGGGAGAGGAATGGATTTCCGCAATGTGCAACATTGCAGAATAGGATGACTGCTAAAGAGGGTATGGGTGTGGATGCCAGTGTGTGTGAGGACAGTGATCTTCTCTTTACCCACACTCAACATAAGGTGCATATTCATTTGTTGCTATTTTACTCTTTCGCACCCACACCCCCAAGAAAAATTTTTAAAGATAATCTTGGTTACGACTTTCAAAAACCGTTGCTCATATTTTATCGAATTGATTTTCTACATTAAATTTTCATTTGATTGAAAGTGTCCGAATACAAATTAACATTTAACCAAGAGCAACTACTTCATCAGCGTCGTGTTCATATTCTCCATCGATACTCCTTTGGCTTTTTATTCGTCCATCATGACAAAGTATTTTTTTCTTCTATCTGTCTTTACATCTTACAGTTAGTTTTATAGTTCTTTGTAGCGCCGCACCGTAATGGTGGTGAATGTCGCCGTATTATCAAAGGACACCCAAGTATGAAAGTTAATGACACATTTGAAACAGCGTGGGAAACAGCTGTACGAGTAACTGCTAAACAGCTTGAGTATCAGAATGATGAAAAGAATGGAGAATGGGATGCATTTGACATTAATCAGTATAAAAATGAATGGATACCTTCTACCTATTTGGAGTGTGCTTTCGAAGAAGCCTTTTCGGAAAGATATCAACGATTGATGGGGATCTTCGTAATACATCTTCTCAAGACTATTAAATTTCGAGTAAAAGATTATGAATACCACCAAGTAAATAATTCGAAAAACTTCTTTTGATATACTTTACAATACAAATATTCTATTTATAGGACAAATGCCAGTGGATTTCATTTGACACACCAGTAAATAAAGAAAACTTTTATACAGCTTATCCATTTATTAAGTAAGTCTGCATTAAATTATAATCAGTACAAAAATCAAATGAATTCACTTGTCTAGATATTTTAAATCGAATCCACATTTGCTATCGAATTAAGAAAATATCAACGACCAATTAATATAAACCAGAGACTTTCTGCATAACATTTATTATATTATTCTGTTTTGATTCGTGCAATCTGATTTTATGAATAAAAAAGATTTATTTAACCCAGAAAAGAAAACAGCCGTACCTTGTATTGAAATAGTCACACTACAATCTTTCATTTTAGCAAGGGTTGGTCTGGGTGTGTTTATAGAGAAATAATACCCTCACCCACACTTACATCGTTAGTTTATGCATGCATTTTCAGAAGTGTGTGATCGAGTACGTGTAAGCAATGCAAGTTCCATACTATGCATTTTTCAAAAAGAATCAATAAAAAAGCTACTTGAGTTCTTAGATTTTGTACATAAACTAGCTCCCTGAAACTTTCATGTAACACCCCTGCTTACAATAAAAGATCCCTCCCCCCTCCATATATTAAAAGAACCCTCTTAGCAAAAAGTTTGAAAAACGCATTATAAGACCCGAGTCTTTTCATCGATCAAGACAAAATTTCAAAAGCTTTTTTCCGAAAATTTTCCTGTTTTTATATTCAACCAAGCCGACAAAAGTTTCTCAGCCTCGTGTAATCATTAGGAGATGGTCTATATCCATTTAAGTTCAGGATGAGATTATACTAATTTCAGTAAAAAAAATTCAACAATAAGTTCGAATACTAAACTTCAAGTGTTCGTTGAAGTTTTATAAACTATTTATCGATTCTTTCTTTGGACTCGAGCTGTTACGATGCTAGACCCAAATTTCGTTCTATGTGGTATTCGGAAATATCCATCAAAATGACTAAATATAATGAAAGAAATCATAAGATTCCGGTTGAAAATACTATCGAAATTCAGTGTAACAACTCATAATTATCACTTTAATTTCATTAGAATTCCATGCATAATTTTAGTGAGTATGAATAGGAACTCGATTCTCTGAGAATTACACCGTATGCCACCCCTGAAATCTACCTTTTCCACAGATTTTTGTCGACTTTCTATATGTAAATCGTATTCATATTTTTTTTCAGTGCAGATGTGTGCATTTCTATATTTTCGAGACCTTTAATAGATATTTGAATGGGTGTGGGTAGATCTTCTATTTGCTGACACCCACACCCGCCAACATTCATGAACATGTCACCAGGAAAACTATGCGAAATCTGCTGTAAATATTCCATATCAGACGGAAGCGAATAGATATGATATCGACTCCACATTGTATTAAGATAATTGTTACAATCAAGGTAACCATCGATATTATATCCTCTTTGAGTAAATGTACGTCGAATATTATCAAAAGACGGCTTAAGTTGTCCATTTATGTTGACATGTTTGGTAACAATATCGAATATAAATGTATGTAAATTTGATAATTGTCTAAGAAAAGAATTCTCTAGATGAGCACCATCAACGGATGACGTTCGTTGACTAAGATGAAGAGATAATGTTAGTTTTTCCAAATGTAACATTCGACGAAGAAGTGAAACAACTAGACTATCAAATTCACTTGTTGCAAGATATACAAATAGCGAAAAACATTCCAGTTTAACTAGATTTTTCTATAAAAAAATATAGAGTAATCTTTATTCGAATGTCTATCATTTGCCCCAAGTTGGTTACGACAATCAATCTCCAAATCAAAATCCCCATTTGAGAATTTTGATTTGGGGATTTTTTAATTTAGGAATTTTGTGACATGAAATATATCACACGTTCTGTAGTTCAGTACCATTCTTTTTCTTTTCCAAAACCGTATTACCAAAACTAAAACTTTTGAAGTCATATTTGTTAGAGGTGTTTAGTTTGGGTTAGCTAAACATAATAAAAACAATTTTTCCCATGAATCTGGTGACCAGAATGTATCTTGGTTTACTATAAAGTTCCCTTTTTGACAATCCAAAATATTTTTTGGTCACCAGTTTCACCTCAAAATTGTTCGTTGTAGTACCCCAAAATACATTCTGATCACTAGATTCATGGAAAAACTGTTTTTATTATGTTTAGCTAACGCAAACTAAGCACCTCCAGCAGATATGACTTCAAAAGTTTTAGTTTCGGTAATACGATCTTGGAAGAGAAAAAGAATAATATTGAACTATAGAATGTATAATATATTCATGTCAAAAAATTCCCAAATGAAAATTTCCATTTGGGGATTTTGTTTGATGATTGATTTGTGGCACCCAATTTGAGGCAAATAATAACCTACTATTTGTTCGAGGACAAAGTAATTTAACAAATCTCGATATTAAGGCTTCCGCCCCACTCAAAAAAAGTCAATTTTCGTCCGAACTTTTCTAAATTGAGATAAATGCATCGAAAGATAGCCCGTCTTCAGATCTTTCAGATATGATATAATTTTTTATCGAACGCCCCTTTTTTGGCTGAAAATTTTGATGATTTCTGTAGTCAGCTGCATGAAAAATATGATTTTTCCTGAAAAAAATCGGATTTTGAGGTTTTTGCATGGAAAATAAGTATTTTAATAAAAACCAGAGACGTTTCAACAAGTTTTATTAATCATTATAGAAAAACCAACTCAACTGAGATCAAAACAAGAGCGGAGAGGAATAAGAGAAAGAGAAGGATAGAAAACCATATGATTCAGTATAACCAACATAGATTTTCTCAATCTGACATTTATGACGTTATTTTTGTGAGTTCTCCTTCTCTGCAGCTCGCTCATTCGCTTACTCTTTCTTTCTATCATATCTATTTTGACAAATTATGAGTAATGCTTTAATCATCTACATGTCATAAAATGTTTGTTATGAATATTATTCATAAAATAAAAGGATCGAGGCAATATAGAATTGATCGTAGTACAATGCTTTCGACCAAGTTCAATGTGACTATGTCGTAGAAGATAGAACTACTTATGCAATGAAACTCAACAAGTCACGAAGAAGACGTCTATTTATACATACTTTACAAAGATATATGACAGTTGGTGATTCTTCTCTTCAAAAATGCCAAAAAACCGTGTAAAAGTACAAAAATCTTGAAAAATTTCAGTTCAAAAAAATGTTTTTTGTTTTTTCTCGGTTTATAATTTGTCGATTTTGCTTCCAAGATTTCTCGGTACAGGCTCTGTCAATATATTTAAATTTTGTTTTTGTTTAGAAGAGCGTATCGAGATGTAAGGCATCACAGAGTCCTTTTTTTTAAATTAAGCTTTGTTTTTTGTTATGTATACAGACATTTATGTAACTCGACACCCATTTTTGGCGCGTTTTTTGAGTCATTGAACTTGTGATACCCTGCATCCTGACATGCTCTTTCAAACAAAAAAAAAGCTAAATATATTGACAGAACCCGAACCAAGAAATCTTGGAAGCAATATGAGCTATTTTTGACGCTTGTTTGGTTCATATCTCTATCAAACGTCATGGGATCGAGCTGAAAATTTTACCATAGCCTCCTTACTTCAGCCCCAGCATATGCTCCAAATTTCAGACTATTTGGACGTACCTGGGCTGAGATCGGTTTTTAAGTGGGGAGGGGGAAGGCCGTAATGATTAATATTATTGAATTAAATTTTTAAAGGAAAACATTAACCATTAATATTAATGAATAATGAAAAACATTAATTAATGTCATGAATTAAGTCACGTTAAATAAAATGGTCCGACCCTACTCTACAGTCTGATCAATTGTAAAGAACATTAATAGACAATTTTCGTTGAGAAGTAATCAGAATACTTGCTATTTTCATGCACGTCTTTGTACTTCAAGATTATTTTGTACTTTTAATATAAAAAAGTGCCAATCTTTACTCTCTATGATGAAATATGTTGACGACATCTCAGACTAGTCAACTCGCTTTTCTTCAGTTAGTTTCAATTATATATCGAATGAACAAGCGTCACTCTGCTATTTAGACTTTAAAATGTCATCTGTCTATTGTTAAATCGTATTTTGCCGCCAGAAAATCCATCGGATCATATATTCGAATTCACGATTGTCTAGTTTTTTTCGTTCTAATGACTAGTTTGAACGGAATGAACAGAAAAAAAAACGAACTAAACATAATAGATGTAAGTACATTTTGAACTAGTTCAAACATAGTTGAAGAACACATTTCTTGAAAAGATAATCGGTACTGATGGATATGCAAGATGTTTCAGACTATATCTGATAGATAGTATGAATATTATAGAGTAGTCTTGTTTGATGTCGGTACTTATTTGTTGCTTACCGGGGAGAGTAAACTTGATTTTGATGTTTTTCATGGGCTAAAACTAGATTCTTTCTTTCATACCAACAATGACATATTAGTACTGACATGAGCATTTTTTTCTTCTTCGTATTTCAATAGTTTTTTGACTTGTTTATTTCTATTTTGACTTTGATAGTGATGAATAGACATCATTGTGATTTGTATAGAGATTTCTTTTAGTGAGTTTTCTGAAAAAGATTTAATAACAAATACACACTGATTTAAATTGAAATCTTTTTTTTTTTCTTTCCTTAGTTCATTCAAGTTATCATTGTTTGCGATATATAGATGTAAATAAAAACTTACTGATTGCCTTTTTATCTATTTGATATCATATTTAATTATGTATTTACTGTCATTGTTTCAGGTAACTCTTCGTACTCAATATTAGTATGTTATTTAAAATGTTATTCCTTTTTTTTCTTTACTTTTAAGCTACTTTGTTTTTAATCATTAAAGCTCATTATTGTCGTGTAATTTCATAATTATAAGCAAATATAGTTCGCTTTAGCAATGTCAATCAATCTATGTTTTCTTCAATACAAAATTTATAACGATATAAAAAAAATATCTTCAATTTATCTAGGAATCTAGATAAATCTTGATAAAGAATGTTAGATATTTGCTATTCATCAAAAAATGAAATTTAATGCGCAAAGATTTCACATGTATTCTATATTCATGAAATTATGTTTAGTGCATCCTTTAACTATTGTTGTCGACAAAATTAAAATCAAATTTTTTTTTTTTGATTATCTTTTATCATACAAGTAGTTGATTCTTGAAATTCATCAAGTAATGACATTCAGTAGAAACGTCATAATTTGATTTCAGTTTGAATTTTAATTGATTTTCTTTGTGAAGTTAATTAAACTATTTTTTCGAAAAATTATTTGAAAAGTAAAATGAAAAATGTGCCTTATTTTACAAATTAACTTATCATAATCTTTGTAAATTGTTATTTTAAATATTTATTCAAATAATTTAATGAAAAAACACAGAAATAATCTAGATGATATTAATCGATGTAAGATTACATACATAAAACCCTAGATTTGTTTCTATTGAAAATTACTTTTATAAAAAGCTTTAAGTATTATCATGGGTAAATACATTAAAAAAAAATAGATACTTCTTCTACCTAAAAATGGTGTTAAATAAACACATTATTTACTCGACTACATTAATTGTCAATTAATAATTTTACATTCTCATATTCCGACATAATGTTTTATCAATCTTTTAAGTTAAAGAATTTTTTTATAAGAGAAAAATTTAAGGTTCAATGAAAATATAAATGATGAGTGCACATTATTTCCAGAACAGTGGCGAAGCCAGGATGTTGAACTAACGAGAGAATCTCTTCAGCTGTCTAATTTCCGATTTCAGTGATTTTTTTTTGTCGATAGAAACAACATGGTGTTCTAAGTTTTTTAAAAAGGTGGAACCTCTAGAAAATAGACATATTACGAATTCGATAACTTAGTCAAATCTCAATAGGAACTCACACCCTTTGCGGGGTTTTTATTAGAACATTATACAGTATCTATAAACTAAAAACAAAAATTACTAAAATCTGAAAGAATGTGGCTGCAGAGGTTTCCTTCTGAGCATTCATCACTGTTTCAAAACCTTCTAAGATTAATATAATATATGCACAGCTGCATGTTTTTTTTATTTAATCTCGTTAAATTTATTATTTTGATCTATCTACTGATATTTTATCAAAAAAGAATACAACGCTAATTTATTTTTTACTTTTTCCAACTATATCAATAAAAAAAACCAGCATGCGGAAGGTGGAAACTACCATTATCTACTTCATATTTTTATCAGCATGTGTTTGATTAACCCTTTACCTCCCATTGACAACTAGAATTACCATTTTTAGAAAAATTGCAGAAAATAAAGAAAGTGTCGGATTGAAAAACGACAAGAGCTTTTTTTTTAGTAAAGATCATGGACTATCAATTGGTAAAAAGAATATTTTTTGTTCATTGCTCCGTTTTTGAAATATCGAGCCTTCAAAATCGATAATTTTGAAAAGAATTGAAATTTTTCAAATAAAATATTCTATACCCATAAGCAATAGAGATCTTTTGGAATTTTTGTACAATATTAATTGATGAACAAGTCCACTAATGAATAAAATATGTTTCAAAAGTTTCATGATAACTTAACGAATTACACATGCTCAGACACACACTATTGACCATGCAGTCACTATTGGGCAAATAAAGAACAATCATGAACAAAGTTAATATATGCATTATAAACCTCAACTCATGACAAGTTGAAATAATATTTATTTTGAATTAAATTTCTTCTGAGATCATAAAATAGCTCAGAGCAAAAAAGACTCTCATTTGACAACACGTATAACAAACGCATATATTCCCATGTGTTCGAATTGCGACGCAGTTACGCGTAACTGCGATCGCACTGTGACCCGTAATTGCGGAAAATTGCGGCGCAGCTACGCGTAACTACGAATTTTTTACCGTAGCTGAGCGCAACTGTGATATTTTATTCGAAGTTACGCGTAACTGCGTCGCAGTCGATCGTAGTCGAACATATGATTTGTTTTGCTGCGATCAATGCGCCGCAGTTACGCGCAAATGCGACGCAGTTGTTAAAAAAGTGGCGACATGGGTTCTTTGGCATTAATTTTTATCGGTTCACAACTGTTTCTTTTCCGATTATTTCTAAAGCACGAGATATATGTTGCTTCTGCTCACTTAATAGTACGGTCAAAGAATAGAAACACAAGTCTCATGATGTTGTTCAATTCTCTTTTTCCATCACATGATCGCTGAATCTATCAAGCCGTCCTACTCTAGGAGCAAGACATTCGATGGATCAGACAATATCATTGGCATATTAGAGAGGCTAATAATTTATTTATAAAGTTATTTTACCAGTGGCTCTTATGGAACCGCTATGGGGGGATAAAGAGTTAATAATAGTTTTTATTCTAATTTCTATGCACACTTTCAATTCTCATTGAAGCATGTAATCGATTGTAAAAAATAATCTTAAAGAATTTACAGAATTATGTATAGTCTATTAAAACCACTTTGTATGCATAAGGATATGCAAAAACTATTAATAAATACTTGCCGTTAGCATATAGATATATACTCTAAAGAGTTTTATACAAAACAAAACTATATCTTGAATATTTGAATGAATAGATGATGTTCTTCTTCTTATTTGATCAAACTAAATAATTAATATAGATGTCTATCTATGTTATGGAATATTTACTATACAATATAATCGTATATTCGATTTCTAGTCAATAATTTATTTTCTATATTTCATATATACATGTATATATGATTTTGAGAAATTTTCTTGAAATAATCTTTGATGACTTTTATTAATCTAATATGTATATAAGAAATATATATGTATATTTGTCTGATCATGATTTATGATATTTGTAGGTCAAATTTTTAATATGTAATTTTTCTGGTCTTTTAGTATCGTAATAGAGAAAGTGCGTGTCTAATACAACCTGATTATTTATATTCTTTGTAGATAATAATAGAAAATTAGTATACTTAACGGTAGACATCTTTCCTTTCTTTCTTTTCTTGCATTTTACCTTTATATTTACATATAGGTAACTACGCAATATAAATGTTAATAACTAATAAAGAAAACTGGAGGAGGAAAAAAGCTACAGTGAGTGTTATCTTTCTTTATCCTTACGTTTTTGTTTTTCTTTTTTGTCGCCTAACCAAAATTGTCTCCAATAAAATAAGAGAAAGAAAAAAGAACGGAAGTCCCTAAAAATATACGAATATATGAGTGAGAAATATAATATACTTATTAGAAAATGTAAAAAGAAAAAGAATCACAAAGGAAACTAACAGTCTATTGACTTTATTACAAAAACAAGAAGAAAAAAAAACGAGAGAAAAAGAGAAAAAAAAATGAGAGAGAAAGAGAGAAATATCGTTTTCTAATAACAGTCATTTGTGCATTAAACTTATTCAACGATAGTTATTCTCTGCTGCTGGCGGCAGAGTTTCTCCTATTATCATATCGCAGGCGATCATCCTTTGCAAAATTCAATATAATTATCTATAAAGAAAAATCATGTCATCATATTCTTACTTTCAACATGAACAACAAAATCAAAATTCTTTCTTCGATCTATCGACTAGTTCGACAGATGATTTTGATTTTTTTAATATTGATACTGGTCGACAACAAAAAGAATGTCCTGGTAACAAGGTAATAATAATAATAATAATAATAATAATAATATTCATATATGATTCAAAACAGAAAAAAAAGAATTAAATTTTCAAAATGAAATAAATAAGATAATGAGTTAATGTCAAATAAACGTTTTTGTGAAATATTTTTCAATGTTCATAATATTATAATCTAAAGTGTAATTTTCAATAAGAAAAAAAAACATTTGTATTTTAATATGATTTAGCCATTTCGAAAGCGTCGTGATGATACGAATGTCGTCATTAATAAACTTTATGAAGCAACATTAATGCGACGACCTGGCGGCGAGCATGAAATTGTACGTACAGGTGGACGAAAAAATAAAAATGAAATTTTGGGTTTAACAAATGCACGTTTCGTCAAAGAAAAACATTTAAATGGCGTTAAATATTCACGTAAAAAACAAATCTTCTGTTTTCTTTTCTATTATTATTATAATTACAGGTGACGTCGAACTTGTACGAAGCATTCACACAAATGTGAAGAATGGCGAATTTATTCTCGTCCTTCGTACTGATGGCCGTATCGTAGCTATGAGTGATGAAGTTGAATATCATTTAAACAAAACAATGGTAAAATACCTTTTTTTTTGTGAACTTTTTTTTTTTATAAACAATAAAAAATCTATTTTTAGCGTTCATTATATACTCAATGTATGAACATTTTTGAATGTCTTGATAAAATTGATGGTGACAAATTACAATCAATTCTTGATTTATCTGATGATCCAACTAATAAAGAACATCGTTTAGTTTGTACTCTTCGTTTACCTAAAGGAAAACGTCCTAGTCGAACACGAGAAGATATTAAGGTATAAAAAAAAAAAATTTTTTTTTTATTTATTTTTTTTCATCTTCTTCTTTTGTCCTGCATAGACAATAACTATGGCTGGCCACTTTTATTCATGTCATAACTCAAATTATGATCGATTATTTATTGCACGTTGTGAAGCTTTGGTGTCTCATACAGCAAATGAAACGAGTTCATCGCAAATACCATTCATTAATAATACAATAATGAAATTAACATTAAATGATGATATGACTATTTGTATGATATCATCAAAGTAATTTATTTATAATAAAAATTTTTAAAAAAAAAATTGATTTTCTTTTTGTAGTGTAAAAGATATACTTGATTATTCAAGAAATGAAATTATTGGAAGTTGGTTTGGAAGATTTTTAGAAACAAAGGATTTAGAAAAATTTGAAACAATTCTACAAAGAAATTGTAAAAGATTAAATTTTATTACAACACAAAAAAACAACGAAAAGAAATTTTTTCTTTTTAGTACAAACACCAACAAATGTTCATGATATATTTGATATGTACACAAAGAATGGTGAAAATCGTTTAACATTTTTATGTCAAATACGGCCAACTCGTGAACGACGATCAAAATCAATTAAATATACAATCATTGCTCAATTAATTGAGTAAATTTATCTTTTTTTTTGTTTTTCTAAACATTTTTTTTGTTTCTATTAGTCCATCAATGAGAAATGAATATATGAAATATGTTCATACAGAAATTGAACTAGATCAAACAACAATTCAAGTCGAACATGTCGATCTAGGTATGTATAGTACAATTAACATTTATAATGAATATAATTTTTTTAATTTAGTATCACCAACAATGCCAAAAACAAGTGAAGATACTATTATGGTACAAAGTCCATCACTTGCTATGGGACTTCTTATGTCCGATAATACTACTACTACTAATAATAATAATGAATTTTGTCATCAACAACAACTCTCACCATTCGCTCGAACACTTTCAAATGTTGTTGCCCCGTTCATATTTGATGATGAATCTTTACGATTATTTGAACATGAATATGGTCAATGTCAAACAAATTTACCTATGCAATATTGGCCAAATAAAATTATCGATGACACATATATAAAATATCAACTTGAACAAGAATTAGCAAGTATTGATGCACTTATTGATGAATTTTAGAAGATTGATGATGGTTTAAGAAGAAAAGAAATAACAATTGCGCAGGAATTTTTATTGTTTTTGTTTTCATTTTGTCACAGCTGGTCTGAACTTATATAACGTATTTCCATTTTTTTGTTTTTTTTTTTTTTTGAAATTTAAAAAGCCTGGAGCGTTTAAAATTTTTCTGTTGTTTTCTTTTTTTCTCATTGATATTCAGTATCATTTAGCTTATTGTCTGTAATTTGCTTTTCGTTTTTGATGTTGTCAGTAGTTCGTAAAGAAGAAAATACCTGCGCACGATCTACCGGTGAACTCGTTTCTCTTTTTATTTTTGTTTTGTTGTTGTATTAATATATAAAAAAAAATATACAAAAAAAAAAATCCAGTGAATTGTCTAATGTCTTGAATTACATCATTTTTTTTTTATCGATGATATATACCAAGTTTTATTTTTACTATTGCAATTCTGATTTTACTAAAGACTAATAAAAAAAGTTGCTAAGACTTTAGACTCATAAGAAAAAAAAAAAAAACTCATTAAAATTCTCGACAGACATCTTTTCTTTTTTTTGCGCATTAAATTCCTTTCAAGTATCATATGTCATTTCTCATATTTCTATAAGCATCTTATATCATGTCAATTTTTCCCTAGAAAATCAATACTTATTATGTTCTATAACATAAAATTTTATATGATTTTTTTTCAAGGTTGTAAAGAAAAAAGCAACAAAAGAAACATTATTCCACCTTTTATATAGAACTCATATATATTTTCGAAAACAAATAAAAAACAATGAGTATAAGTTTACATCAATGTTTTTTTTATAACTCGTCCTCTCACTCTATTCACCAATTACAACGTATGTCAGACTCTCCTTCCTGGTGTTCATTAGCAATGAAAAAAAAAAAAATTAACAATAAGATATAGAATGTTCTAGACTATTCCAAAGTCTGGAATAAGTTTACAAATGTTTTAAATAATGCAGTTTTCTATCTTTTACACAGTTGAAAATCATGAATTGATCAAGTTATGATTTTGAAAAAAATATTTCAACATCAATGTTTTTGAATTTATTAAGATAAATAATTGTGTGTTGTTGAATCCTACTGTAAATGTTGACAATAGAGCGAATACCGACAAGTTAAGCAGAAATAAATGCGACAGATTGTTTGTTCTTCAAAAAAAAACAACTCAAGACTTTTCATTTCACGTTACATTTTAGTTTCAACAGAACTGTGATAACAATTTTTGTTTTTTGTAAACATTTAATCCTACGCAAATAAATATTATTATTTCAGATTTTTTTTTTGTCAATATAATAAAATAATTTCAAAATTGTTGATTCTCTATTTTATATTTATTTCCTTTATGAAAGAAACAAAAAAAACAACAACAACAAAGAGACCAACTGTTAATTTAAATATCACTCGTTATATTGTAATTATATAAATGTCTAACAGGAACAAACACTCCTGTTTAAATACATTTTTTATTTTACAGATTTTAGTTAAATTTCAATATTATTATGTGATGACATTGGTTAAATAATAAAAATCTATGTAGAAAAATGTCTTTGAACTCACACCCTCACAGTTAACAATTAATACGATGAAAAAAGAATTTTATTATCTTTGATTTAAGTCTTTGATGAATATGTTTGTTGTTCGAGAATTGAACATGAAAATTATTTCTACTAACAAATATTTTATTAATTGATTACTTGAGCAGTAAAATTCATATCTTGTTTTTGCTCTACTTCTAGAATTTGTAAAACAATTTTTAGAAAATATTTATGATTCAACTAAATTTAATTACAAAAATACTTCATTGTAAAGCAAAATATATTGAACTGGAAAAAGATTTAACCTCGATGAATGTTTTTTTTTTGTCAGTACTCAACAACTAACTTTAATTGCTAGGCAATGTTACTTAAGGACAAAAATAGGTGTTTTACATTAGAAAAAAAAATCTCGCTAATAACAGACGAGTGAATAAAGAATAGCAAGAAAAATTGTTGTTGCTAGTTTAGTCATCAGACATATGAAATTAGCAAAAAAAAGATTCTCCATCATAATTATCACTTTCCTACTCAATTGATCTTAGGTTGCAATGATCTTTGAATCATATAAGTTTGTTGACTGAAATTATATGAAAAAGGATATGATGAAATAAGAGAAATCCAATTATAATAAATGATGTCTCCTTAAAGTTCTATGAATATTTATTATCTGCAAGTGACACCAGTGAATCTATATCGTATAGAATCAGTCGTAAACAATTCGAAAATAAAGCAATAAACAATATACATTACGATCATTGTTTATTATGAAATACTTTACTAAGATATAAATAGTTTCCACGCTTTTGTTTTTATTTAAACTTCATTTTTTTTGTTACGGCAGAATTATGATTAACTTCTTTTGAGCTAAGCAAGCAAATAAGAGCATGTGTTAATAGTGACGTTATGTTCATTTAACAAACATCAAAATCAGCTAACTTCATCATAAAGAGTACATCAAGATGCATAAAATGACAATTTCTGCGTCTGGAGAATGTGTGACAAAGTTTTCTCACAATATATTTCACATACATGACACATAGAAACATCATTTTTTAATATCGGCAAAGCACGTTAAAAATATTGTAAAAAAAATATGTTTCGACATTTTCCAGATGAAAAAATTCTTTTTTTTTAAACATCTTGACGTACTTTTTATCATGAAAGTAACTGATTTTGATGTTTTCTGAGTGCATGTGAAAACACTCAAATAAGAACCATGATTAAGATATTTAAATGTATTATTGGAAATATTTGTCTGCTTAGATTAGAAAACTAAGTTGTTCCAACAATTTGTGATTATATTCTGCGACAAATAAATATTGTTTTGGTGTTCATTCTTTTTGAGGATGGAGTCTCTATGTTCAAATTCTATTTATAAAGTATGTTTCATAATGATAGAAAGCATTTACAGAATAAAATAAAGTCTAATCGGATTAGAAGGATTATATCTCATACGGTAAAACACTATAAATAAGACAATAAACGATGAAACATGAAGAGAAATAGTCACTGACTTTTACTATTTATGCTAGAAATTGGGTTATTTTATAGTCGTTTTCAAGAATCGGAATGTGCGTGTTACCCAAAAACATCTGTTGTTAGTAACAATCTAAATTATTTCTCAGAACACATAAATATCAACATTTAAATAAATAGAATATATTCAAATTCTACTCATATTAGCCCAGTTTGTTGTCTAACCAGGTAAAAAAAACATACTATTTAACATATAACTCCATCTACTTGATTGAAGTTAAATGAATATTTCTTTTCTTAATTCATGCAGAAAAAAGTTTCATTTTTAAAAATGTCTTATAAATATATTTTGAAAGATATGATTCAATTCTTGTATTGAATAATAATATCAATGCGTAGTATATCGCACAGAAAATATTCTCTTAATCAATAGAGTTAATTAAATAAATTTATAGTAAATGTTAAATATTGATTTATGATTTTTAACATATTAAAGAATATTCTGTATTTTGATATCGATTATCTTTTATAAATAAAAAAAACAACACCTACGACAGATATAAAAATATAAATGCATTACTGGTAATGAATATTTTTTTTGAACTCAAGTACATTCTATAGGAACATTATTATTTTTTTTTTGGGGGGATTTAGACATCGAAACTATCGTAATACATTTATAATAGATAAAATTGTTCTAGTAACTAGAAAATCTATATTTATAATTTTAGGAATCCAATGAAAAATTAACATATGTTACAAGATTGACATGATATTTGATTTTATCTTGTTGATATAAAAGAAATAAAATTTCAATGTTTCATATCTATTGTATATAAAATTTGTTAAATAGTAAAATATTAACTTTTAATTAATATAAAATGAAATTTGATTAGATAATATATATATAAATATCTTTTAGAATTTTTATTAATTCATATTGAATTATTCATAGAATCATGAAAATATTGTTTTTGCTTTGTTGTTGTTCTATCAGAAAAAATAATTACTTATTAATTACATATTTTGATCTTATGTTATTTTTTTTTGTGTTCTCTTTTGAAGTCATTTAAACATTTTGTTTTGTATCGATCGTTTCAAAAATAAGTAACTTGAATAATTACTGAAGATGTCGTATTTTTAGTATCTCAATTTTGAGCTTTTTGAAATTATTTTTTAATAAATTTTTTTCAAATTGTTATATATATATAAAAGCAGAGGAATGAAAGCTGGTTCAATCATAATCGAACAATTTATTTATACTTGGCAACAAGTCACAGAAATGAAAAGCAATATTGTTTTACAAAGAGAATTCGTTTTTAATGAAAAATCAAACTCAAACATAATTATAATGCATGTCGAAAAGTATCTTTAGCCTTGTAAAATATTGAATATGTTTTTATGCACAACAACAATATATTTTTTTGATATATGAAGTATACAAAATGAAAAATATCTTTTTCTTCTTCAAAAAAGTTTCTGTCAAAATAGACAAGAATTTTAGTTTGATTGTTTTTATATTCACTCAGAAAACACCAAAACCAGACACTTTAAAAAGACAATTTTTACACTTAAAAAAACGTACAACAAATTTCTTCCGTATATGACACATAAAAATGTCATTTGTATCAGCAAAACACATCAAAAAATATTGTAGAAAAGAATTTTTTCACATTTTCCATACGCAAAAGTTGCTTTTTTTTAAGCATCTTCACACACCTTTTATAATGAAAATAACTGGTTTCAGTGTTTTCTGCATGGACATAAAAACCCTCAAGCGGAAATTACGATTAGAATGTTTGAACGAGTTTTCAAAAATTCTAGTTTGCTGAAGTAGCAATCGTAAAAGAAATTAACTATTCTTCTATTTTCATTTCTGTAGACTTTTCTATTATTTGCGAAATGAATATCGTCTCAGTCAAAAAGTGATTTGACACCTGGAGAAGTTCTCTTGTTAGATCTGGATCATTTATTGAAATCAGTACAATTGTAATGAGTATTCATTTTAATTATTAAATTAGAATTCATGAATGAAGAATTGTACATTAGAAAAAGAACATATTGCTTTGTGACGAAAACTTTCAATAAATACATAATGACTCTTTTCTTTTTATCGACAGTTACACAAGTTTTTGACATTAAATTTTTTTTTTTTATTGAAATTAACAATCATCGTTTGATAGAACTCTAACAACTACAATGTATTTTCTTATTAATTCAAAATATCCTTAAAAATCACTCCTGGATTTCGGAGATTTGACAATCATTACTCTACTCTATTGAGATGTTTTATCCAGCGTGGAAACCAAGAGAGTAGCACCCCTCTGGAGCTTGTGATTCTTGAGCCATGTATCTGTAGTTCAAACGATAGATGTTTACTCTTCAGAAGAGAAAATCTGAATAAAATACTGACTTTACACCAGTGTTTTATCCAGGTTTTTTGCTCCGGGAGGGCAGAATTAGTTGTCGAGGGGGCAGACATAGGTTTGTAAGCAAGTAGCTAAAATCAATGTTGTCGAGTCGTAATATGTACATTTTCAACAGATCGTGTTCTTTAAGTTATAAAATGCACAACTCCATTATTTCATTTAATTGAAAAATATGTATAACATGTACAACGAATAAATAGCAATAAATACACCAAAAGAAAAGGTAGAAAATTATAAAAACAATGTGAAAAGCCATATCGTATAACTCAAACAGCTAATCGACGCGGCTTTAGTTTTTTCCAGTCGCACGAGTTATTTGCAATAGTGTTTGATTGAGTAATGATATTTTGATTTTCAATACGACTCCTTTTTGCTAACTTATCAACATCATTATTTTCTTTTGTTTTTCCAAAATATTTATTGAGAGAACTTTGTTTTGATATTCTCAAGATGAGTTTATAATCGCTATTTGATTTGAAAGAGGAGATGGAAAAGAAAAGTACAAAAATACGATACTGTAGTGTGAATGAATAAATGAAAAAAAGATATATAGGTGTGTTCATTTGAAACATTTCTGATCTTTTGAAGTCAATCAATGTAATATAGACCTAACAAATTCAGCTAAACATTCTTATTAGATTAATCTAATGCGTATAGTACACAATGTTATGTTGTTTAATTCGTAATTAAATTACATACATTCGCTTATTTACATGTACAGTATTATTCATTCAATAGAAACTGTCCTATGCGACGTTATCTTCATATGAATGCTGAAAAGGAAGAGAAGAAAAATGCATATTCTCAACATATTATGAACAATGATGTGATAAGAAACATTTTCAATCAAATTGAAAATCATAGGAAGCAATAGATATGTTATATTCAAAAACTATTATAAATCTTTCCTGTCAACAGTTTTATATTTAGTCACAATATCTCCTAGAATTTTCATAAGAAATTTTTAAGGATTAGATTGATATTTTTTAACACTTGTTTATTTTTTCTCGGGGGGGGGGGGCAAAATCCCCCGCTAGATAAAACACTGCTTTACACCTACATTTATCACATCCTACTCTGCATAGAATATGATTGAATTGCATATTCTTCTTACTCTGATCTTTGATAGAATATTTTCGAATAACTTTACTATGTCAATACATAACCACATCTTATATTAGATTTGAAATTAAAAAAACAAAACAAAATTCAAAATCTTAATAATTTCGACTTGTAAGACAAAATCATATTTAAACATGATTGAATATTTCTAAATTAGAAATAATTAAACAAAAAGTATTTCTTATAGATTGGAATTTTTTCATGTTTAAGTAAAAGAAAAACCAAGAGCATCATCAAGAACACAATACAATACAACACACTGGTGTGCACGCAAAACAAATACAAACAACATGAATTTGTGCTTTTTTTTTTTAACCGCATACAAACTAGAGAAAGAAGAACAAGTCACGCAAACCAACAAAACAAAATGTACAAAGCCTAATAATAGTTTGTTGTTGTTATTTTTTTTTTGTTAAGAATAAGAAATAAAGAAATTGATTAATGATAAATCATTTTTGATTTCGTTATTCTCAATGTGTTGAAAAATAATTGAACATACACAAAAGAAGAAAAAGAAAAAGAAAACGAAGATGTTTTTCTCGGTTTTGTTCTGAAGAAGGAGAAAAAAAAAATCAAATATTCTATGTTTTTTGTTTTCTATTATGATAGTACAATAACTTCTTTGTTTTTTCTTTATTTTACTGTTCTTAACAAATACTTAATCATTATGTACGATAACAACCATTAGATGTTCATCATTAATCATTGTTGTTGGACGTGATGGTGGTGTACGTGGACCATTTGAAAAATTTATTGATGGACATATAACTCTTAAAACTTTTTTACTAAATTGACATGGAGGAAATATATGTAATACAGCTGTATCTTGTTCATTCATATTATCATAATCATTGCTTGAATTTGGATTAAATGGCATTGATATAACACCAGCTGCTTCTTTCCTACAAAAAATTAATCAAATCATTGAATAACAAAATCTTTTGCATGATAAACCAATAAAGGCGTCTGAAAAGTATACTTTTATCGATCATATTTAATTTCTAGAGATCTCCAGCAAAAAGGCTAATGTATACATCCAGAGGGAAATTATAAGCGCTATTACAATTTATCCTTCTCATATAATGAAAGCCTTAGATAAAAAAAAACGAAAAAAATGTTCGCGCACTTTTTCTTTCGTTCTAGTGAACTGCAATGTTTTAATCTGGCAGATCGCTAGGAAACTGTGGATCCGCTAATCCCTAGATGAGAAATACAGTAACAAGATATAACTAAGAGTAGAGAATAAATAGCTGAAATCTTGATCCTTCACTTGTTCGTGTACATGAAAGATGACAAGTATTGATGGAAAAAACCTCGGATTGAAACTCGACCGGACCCGCAGCTTCCTATAGATGGTTCCTCTTTTCAATGAGAGACATGAATTTTCCTATTTGACGCTCAATATCAAAGTAAACATGAATTTTCTAGAAAACTTTGCCTAGGATTTTAAAATAGAAAAACACTCTTTTTTCCTTATCCGAAGCTTTAAGCAGTTCTCTTTCACATGAGAGTAGTTTCGAGTTTTCAAAGTAGAGAATTAAGCATTTTTTTTGCGAATTAGTGAGCAAAAAAAAAAAATCTTGAGCTCGAAATCTATTGCACAAAAAAGTTTTCAATGTTTCCGTTAACTGAACATCTTCAAAGAATTTCATGAAAATGCTATGCACTACTTTTTCGACATTTGACTTACTCCTGAGAAGGAAAGTTTTCGCGCTACTCGCTCCCCCGCTCCCTTCGTCATCATTCTCCCCCTTAGAAAAAATATTATACTTACACGGCAAGATAAGAAATTAAACGAGAAAGTGATGATTCATCATCATCATCAATATTTCTTTTTGTTTGTAAACGATCATCATTTTCATCTGATGATGATGGATGATTAGGTGAATTTGTTCGTCCATTTGATTTACGTTGTGTTGATATATTTGTAATTTCATTTGTATGATGTATTTTAGGTGATGTTATCATAATAGCAAATTTTGTTTGATTAGCAGGATTTGTTGATTGTTTACGATCATTAGGTGATATTGATTGACCATTTATATTTGTATTTGATAATGCATCTGTAACACTAGTACGAAGTTTTTTTTCAAGATCATCAAGTTTATGTTGATCAAGACGAAGACGTTGTGTAACTTTTAATTCTGTTTTTTTATCTGTATAATCACCTGATTGACCTTAAACAAAATAAATTGTTAGTATAAATTCTTTATATTCTATTTTAATATTATTTTTTTTTTTACCTAGAATAGCTTTAACAAGATTTGCATTACCAGCAATAAAATGCATACGTGCATCATATGCATGTGATTTAAGTATAAATTGAACAGGATAAATTTTTGCAGAATTAAAATTTGTTTTTGTTGAATGAAATTTTTCACAAAGTATTATTAAATCATTAATATTATTTATATTTGTTGTATCATCTGATGATAAATATGTTCCAAATGGACCATAAAAATGATGTTCAATTATTGTTGGACTTTGACTTTGTCGTTTATTTCTTGATGGTATTGATGGTGAACGTGAATGTGATTGTCGTTTAAAATGTTTATTTGTACCATTTTCACGTTGATCATCATTTGATACAGAACGTACACGATCTTTTGATGATCGTGAACGTGTTGATGATGCTGATGATGCTGATGATGATCGTGATGTACGACGTTTAGATGTATTATCTTGTGGTCGAACAATAACAAAACGTCGAGCTGTTGGTCGATCAAGATAATCAATACGAAGACCAGCTAAAATAAAAAAATTCTTTTAATTAAAAAAAATGTACTTCAATTTTTGTTTCTTACCACGTCGTGATGAATCTGATTGACCAGATTCAGTTCGTAATTTTCGACCTTCAACTATTTGTGTAACACCAGTCATTTTTGCACGTGCTTTAATTGCATCTTCAATTTCATTAAATGATATAATAGCTATTGGATCACCATTGGCAAAATCAAATGATTTTATTTTTCCATAACGTGAAAATATTTGTTCAAGATCACGTCGTTTCATATCTATTGGTATATTGCCTATCCAAAGACAATTGGTTGGTACGATCTTGCCTGAAATATATATAATATAATACATATGGATATAATAAATTCATATTTCGCATCGACCATGATTTATATATATATATATATATGAATATATATATATATATGCATATATTAAATAAAGAGAAACAAAAAAAAGATTTTTTTTTTTGCAAATTCTCTATCATTGTAATCAATGAAATAGATATATCATTTTAATATATATGTATTGTTAAATGAAAAGAAGAAAATATATTTCTATAATCTATATATTAAGAACGCATAGTAAGAGAATATATCAGCCAATATTATTTTACCAATTAATTAATTGTTTATCATTAGACTTCTTATATTATCAAAAGCATATGATGACCAAAATATAGGAAGAAAGATTAACGCAAGAATTTTGAAAAGGAACATATGGAAGAAGAAAAGAGGGATATATCCAACTTGGATTTATTATATTCATACATTTTAAATCAATGAATGACATTATATGTATATATATATCACCATTATCAAATAAAATATTAATTAAAAACATTTTGGACCAAAATTGCATACTCTTATTATACATTTTGTTTTTGTCAAATACATATATATCACTTTTAAATTTAAATTATCATTTATCATCAAATAAAAATTTTATATGTATGTATATTATATTATTATTCTATATTATTGTATATGAAGTTTCCTAAATCAATTTCTGTTTCTGTTTCCTTTTTTTAATATATATAAGGACCTCTCAAACGCAAATGCATCACGCCAAATAAAATTGTGTATATAACACAATTAATATAAATTTCTAAAAATAAGAAGTGTCAAAACAGAATTAAAGATTTTAGAAAACAAAAAACAAAAACAAAAAAAAAAATAAAAATATAATGCATAATCAAGCATAAATACTCAATACATATATAGCCACAACAAGCAAGCAAACTTTAGGAAGGTATTTGGATTAAGAGAAAAAAAAAATCTTTTGTTTTTTTCTTTCAATATTACTTACCATATCCAATTTTACAATCTGCTTTACCAATAAAATGTCCATCCATTGCACGTCTTGCTTCATATGCCATATCCATATTTTCATATTGTATAAAAGCATATGCACGTTTGGATGATGATTGTGGAACTTTAAGATCAACTATAGACAAAAAAAAAAAAAAATTTAAATTGAATAATCTGAAGAAAATATTTATCTAACACAAAGGATTTTCTATCAACCCCGAAGATTTTTTTATTCACTAAATATCATCGATCTTACTTTCTTCAATTGTTCCATATCGACCAAAAACTTCTTTTAATTTTGATTCACGTATATCTCGTTCAAGATTTCCAACAAATAATGTACGTGTTGGTTCATGTTGAACATTTGATTCAACACGATTTGATGCATGATCTTCATATTTTCCACGATTTTTAAATGTTACAGGTGACGTTGATATAGATCGACTACGAGTTGTATGTCGTCGATGATGATGATAATCACGTGTTGGTGATGGTGATGAACCTTGTCGATGTCGATTAGCTTTTGTTGTAGCATAATCAGCTAAATCAGGTGGTAGTGGTATATATGGTGAATAATGTCGACGTGAACGAGATGATGATGATGGTGGTGGTGATGATGTATGATGATGTCGACTACTACGAGAACTAATAGGTGGCGGTGGTGGACTTGGTGATGGACGACGTGGACGACGTTTTGGTGATGGTGGTGAACGTTCACGTGGACTACCAGGATTAAGTGGTTGTTCAGCTGGTACAGTACGACGATAGTAAACACTAAAATTTACAATAAATAATATTCAAAAAAAGAAAAAAATTTTGAATAAACATACGGTTCTAGAACAACTTGAATATTTTCCCAAACAAGACCTGTTTTAGCATGACGTGCTTTTCTTGCATCTTCACAATTAGTAAAATTAACAAAAGCAACACGTTCTTGATTTTTATAATAAATTTTAACTGAATTTGTACCATATTTTGAAAATTTTTTATTACACAATTCACGAACTTCTATACGAAAAAATAAAAATAAAATTATCAAAAATTTTTTTTTTTTTTGTATTTTATTCATTTACCAAGATCGGGAATTTTTGGATTAATATTTTTTACACAAATTGATGTATAAAGTCGATGATGTTCAGAATTATTACCAGCATCAATTGAACTTGATGGTTTTGAACGTTTTGATGGTGGTACACCACCACTTGATGGTGAACGTGAATAACGTGCACGACGAGAACCACCACCACTAGCTGAAATTGGAGGTGAACTCATTATTAATAAATTTCTCTTCTTTGTCTGTCTGATGAATTCGATCTGAAAATGAATGTCGAAAGAAAATAACAATAATAACAATGGTATATGGTATTCTATGGACTTTTTTAAGTATTGAAAGGAGGAAGAGAAAAATTAATGCATTTATGCATTCTGTATTATGATGAGTAATAAAAAAAAACAAAAAATTTTCGTTGGAAATTTTTATTTTCATATAAAATTAGCAAAATTACCCAGTGATGTTTTAATATATTTAAATATTAACACAAAAATATATGACGTGGTTTTTGTTTTTAATTTCTATACATCAATCAAAAATGATATCGAAGAGTAGAATTTTTTTTTCAGCGGATTCAGAGCATTCCTGAAAACGATGTTAACTTAGGATGGCATATTCATATAGTAGATGTTCTACTATGTGATATTAAATATCACCTGATAGAATACTTTTCATGAAAGAGAGAGAGAGAGCACCAATAATAATGTTACCAATATAGGTTGAACCATAAATAGTACTACGAAAAAAAGTTTTGCTTGGATTCAATCAAATGAGCTGATTTTTTTGTTAATCTTATTTAAAGTTTCTTTTGCATACGGATAGCGTAAACAAATATACTCTATTGTCAAGTGAGAAAAATACATATGACGCATTTTATAGATAGTTTTCAGTTATTATCCAATAGAATAAGAGTGTTAATGAAATACTTGGATCTGATCTCAATAGTAATCAAAAATGAGTTTCTATGAATCATGTACTTCATACATTCATAGATAAAGCACATCGCTAATAAATATTCTGTTGGTATGCACTCAAAAGAAATATACTTTGCTCTTCTCACCCGAGCAATTGATGTGTGTAAAATCGATGAAAATATTAATTTGGCTCCTTTTATAAACTTAAAGATAGGTGGTACTGTCACACATATCCAGGATGGATGATGAAATTGTTTATCAGAAAGCTAATAGAGCATGGATTCATTCCGACAAATTTTTTTAAGGATACAACAATAATTGATATAAATGATTCAGAAACTGAAAAGCAGATGGCATACTGTAGTAAGTTGATTTTGTATAATTTATGTAATAGTGAATAAATATAAATATTGAACTTTGTCTATGTATCTTAAAATGTAAAATAATAATTTGACAAGTTTTTAATTTTATTTACAAAGAAATAAAAAATGAGTCATTATGTTATACAGAATTCTTATCAAATTAACATTCCCACTTGGAATCATCCGATATGCAATATGAGGAACATATCTATATTTTAGAAACAATGTCGAATTTATTGAGAGTCCAACTACC
The DNA here is from genome assembly GCA_905250125.1 of Rotaria sordida. Classification (NCBI taxonomy): domain Eukaryota; kingdom Metazoa; phylum Rotifera; class Eurotatoria; order Philodinida; family Philodinidae; genus Rotaria; species Rotaria sordida. The sequence continues at coordinate 3,585 of CAJNOL010002346.1, read as the reverse complement.
AGAAGTAGATCGTCATGATATTATAAAAATAGAACTGTACATTCGGAGCATTAAAAATATCTAAACAGTCATATCATTTACATAAGAATTCAATTGAGTTTGAAATATATGTACAAATTGAAAAGAAAATTTAACTCATGGAAAAAGAAAAAGTCAGATTAAATCCAACAAAGTAAACGATTCTTATTATGTATACTTCAATTTTTTTGACTGTTCTATTATATCGATCGTATAAGTCATAAATAGAGATATACGAGATCGGAACTAAAGAAACTTAGTTCCGTACATTCATTTGTTCTAACATGGGTAATTAATAATTAGGGCATATCAAATGTCTTTACGGAGTTATAGCAATTTCTTATAGAATGCTTGAAGAAATTTTCTTTTTTTTTTATGTAGTGATACAGAAAACGATGCTCTATTTTTCTATGCTATTTGATCAATCTTCAATTAATCGGCTTGTCCAAACGTGACGCTGTGACATTTTGACAAATTGCTTTGCAGTTATCTCGAAAGGCATAAAGGTTAATAACATCGTTCAAACGCCATTCGACACAGCTCATCATACTCTATTCATGTTGCATGAACGACCTAGTTTGACTGAACTCTCTCGTTTCTAGAAAGGTTTTACCATCACGTAACGCTGTGACAAAAAAGGACCCTTTTTCTTTAGAGCTGCTTATGAAACTCTAATTTTTTGACAAATTATTTCTTTAAATGAAACGCTTATGGTGCCAGTTTTGTAGAGAATTGAATGAGCTTTCAAGCAGTAAAAAATATTTTTTCTAAACTATTTTTGCTTAGATAAAAAATGCAAAAAACAAACGTAACGCTGTGACATGTTTTTTTGTCGATCAAATTTGAAGCACCTAGCATGCTTAAAAATATTTAATGTTCACATATATTGATCACTGCCG
>CAJNOL010002345.1:4930-35299 GCA_905250125.1 Rotaria sordida | reverse complement strand
AACATATAGTAACAAAAGAAATATAAAATCATCCATATATCCTAACATGTGGATGCTTTTTGAGAGGATGATAACCATTGTTTAGGGAGGTATCGCTTGTAATGTACACCTCGTAGTAAATAAAAATATTATTTTGATTCTGTGTATAGTAGCTATATGAGGATCGACGAGGCGTAATAGAAATAGAAAGAAAGCAAAGTATGGTAAATTTTTGATTAGAATAATATGTTTATTGAGCCATTCTTGTCATCTAATTGTATTTTCGTTTGTTTTGCTCATAAATTCAATATGCTTGTATTATTCGTTGCCTATGAAACATTTAAAATAAATATTTACGACTCTAGTATAAACTCATAATATTCATCGAATCATTTTGTGAGACAACACAACTAGAATGATGCACAAGCCCGACGGAAAAGATATTCATAAAAAATATAAATGTGATTGATATCTGCGATAGTTTTTTCTTTCGCATCGTATTATTAATATGTCTTGATTGAGCTACATAACAGACAGTCGAGCATAAGTATGAGCACTTACTACCAGTTACAAACAATATATTTCACTTTATTGTCATCGCATGATAGAGTGATACTTGTGCCGTGAAATGACTTTATAGGTTGGCACAGATTTTAATATGCATGTTTTAACTTGCATTATTATTTTTCATTAAACGTTCAGTCTTTTTACGTATTATCTAGCAAAGAACGATTAATGGTATTCTATTTAACTTCGGGATGAACAAGAGATAATTTTTACCATACTACTTTTCAGAACACTTTCTTTCGTCATATAGTGGATAACAATGCCAATTTTATTTCTCAAAATCACTATATTTGTAAACGCATTATACTATCAAAAATTCTCATAACAGCACTGTCACACATATGGACACATACATTTGACATTACTACCAATTGTGTCAACAAGGTAAAATGGTATATAATAAATAGCCTTAACCCATTCAGTCGAGGGTTAAGCGAGTCGAACCGACGAGCGTTACTTGTTTTAATGTTTCTATGTTTATGCTATCTAATACTAATACTAACAGTACTTCTAAATCACTAACGATTAAATCCTAAGCAGTATTTAAAGATTATCAGCACCAGTTAAACAGCACTTGCAACTATTTCAATAATCAAATAACACAAATAACATTCAACTATTTATTTTTATTCTAGTTCTTTTCGAGCAAGGGTGACGAAGTTAACAAATACCTCGATGATTAGCTATTCAATAAAGTAATATTTAATAATTTTGAGAACTAGTTAATCAATCATGACAACTATTTGAACAGTAGTATACTTCATTTGTTGTGACTGATTTTTTCGAGCAAGGTGTGGCAAGATTGATGATACGTACACGAATAAGACGAGAAAGCGTGAACCAATTACTCGTTGAATCTAGGTGGAAACGGCTGAAACTGAATATTGCCCATTTAAATTGATTCGAAAATAGAAATGTTCGAAGATGTTTTCAAAAATAATATTTCAGTTATAGTGAGATAATCTATACAGACATTTAAATATGAAGAAAGAATGCTGAATAATTGAGGAGTAATATTTGATTATGATAAATTCATATCAGTCATTTAATATAAATAAATTAACGTTTGTTCAGAAATATTTATTGTCATTCAATCTATATGGAATTAATGAAGACAGAAGCTCAAAACCAAATTAAAAAAACGTAAAACATGTGATTGAAGACTACAAACAAAAATAAATCACATCTGTCGCGAAATTTAAGATTGTTGTGCTTTTTATATTTCAATCTCCATCTAATAAATAGCAATTAGTAAAAAGCAACTAACAAACAATTAATAGCTTATATAATTGTGAAATATTTAGTTAGATGAAGAAAAAGGATAAACAAAATTTTGATCCAAACGAAGCAACTATTTAATTCATTTAGTAGTCGCACATTTTTATTAAATAACTACTACATTTTTTTAAATATCTGTGACGATGTTTCAAAAGTGCTTTATTCTGAATAGCTAATGTAATGAGAAATATAAGCCATATTTCCGACTGTCTTTTTTGAAGCTTTCATCTTCGTTTTTAAATGCTCAATTTTATTCAACTTCGCATCAACAGAGTTGAGTGAGCAAGCGAGAAGCGAACGTATAACAGAATGAAAAGAAAGCAAGTGATATAACATGTATGTGCAAGCAAAGAGAATAGATAAAGATATTAAATGAACATGAACAATTGATACATTCATGTAATTATTAATATATTCTACGAACGCGAATATCAGTTGATTGAAATTTTGATGGAAGAAATACAAATGAATCAAATGAACGATTTTCATCCAACATATTTGTTCTCATATATACTCAGTCAATTTTAACATTGATATTCACACAGATACGTTAGTTGTGTTCTTTCTTTGAAATATTTCAAGCGATTGGAATCTTCATCAATACAAAAAAAAATCATGAGATCGACAATTTTTATCAGATGCATATATATTCTTATTCTCTTTCGACTTCTGATATTCATTCAACGATACTTGTTGTGTTCTTTTTTCTCGAATGTGTTTCAATTAATTAAAATTTTGAACAGTAAACTAAAAATAAGTTAAATGGACAATTTTTTATCAGATATCTATTGACATATCCTTAATTAATTTCAATACCATTGTATCCATACCATACAAGTATATTTGTCACGTTCTGTTGTACTTTGGAGTATTTCAATTGATTAAAATGTTGCTTCATAAAGAAAAATGAATCATGCGAATCATTTCTATTAAATTCGGTTATTATTGTGAAGTTCTAAACAACTGGGGTCTTTATTCATGAAAATACTTCTTGACTTTTCTTTTTTTTTTGATTGAACATATCTTCAGTTGAAGGATGAAAAGAAATAACAATTGAAACAACCTTGTTCGCTCAGATTCTTACTTCCTTATACATTTTTATCATAGGATAGTTAAATAATTTTAAATATCCAGCTTTTCTTGAGTATTCACTACGATAGTACTATGATCTTGCTCATTTAGTTGAAAATATTTTGTTAAGTAGAGAGTATTAAATACGATAGTTTTAAAGGCGTGATTTTCATTTTCTCGGTACATCATGAGTTCTCTGAAAATGTTACTTTAAATACAATAAATGCTCACTTACAAATAGTTGATGGAATTTGAAAAAATCTCCCTCTTAAGTCTAGTGTTCTAGTGTAATGAATTATATGCTATTCAAAGTTTAAGTATGTTTTTCTTGTAAATAGCTCCAACACATATGAGAGAAGAACCAAAGGAAAATAAAAAAATAAAAATACATTCTATTATATTCCATACATAAAATTAGACAACAGATGAAATTGCAGATTTGAGTACAGGAAAAAATAAAGAATAAACGAGCAACTATGATAACATTGATCATTTGATGAATAAATGATTATCTTGATGATTTAGGTATATTTAACCATTACGTCAATAAGAAACAAATGAAATTTCAGTGACACTATTATCCTAAATAAGATATTTTTAAAATTGAAAACCTAAAACATATTCGTTTTTTTCAGTTATTATGATCAAACTTCTCCATTATATGTTTTATGTACGTAAGACAGTCAGTCAATTCCTTTGTTCTGTTTGTTCTTTTTTTCTTTCATATATTTGTGTATATATTGAACGATGGTGTTAGTCTGCGCAACACCTAACTATCTCGAAAAAAATAAATTTTACGAGTGCATTTTATTTATCGAAAATGCGCTGAATTTTTACCAATTTATTTTATGAGAAAGAAAGAAATTGTTTTTGTCAATGGTCTGGCATCTAAAATTTATCGAAGATGATATACAGATAAGATGGTTTCATCAGAATGCGGTTTGTTAGTGTACGTGATTTCAATGAGCAGTTTTATTCATATATAATTGATGTGATAATTGTTAAAGATGTCAGGTGAATAATGTTCATTCATTTTGAAGCTTGGCATAGCTCATACGCATGTGTCTAAAATGTTTATTTATTCCAAATTGAGAATGATAAGAGTTTTGTGCGTGCCATAGTGTTCTATATATATGAGTGAGTTAATCTAACGTGCTTATTTTTGAGTTCGTTGATGATTAAAATTATTTTAATGAGTTCCTTGAAGAAAGACATGTAATAATCGTTAGTTGTGTTTTTTTAGATCTAAACATAAGCTAAACTAAAAAAACTATTCTAATTATGCAAGCGAACCACGTGGCTCAAATGATACAAAATAATATGTTACAACATGGTTTTGCTGTCAACGATGATCTTCTGGCAGTGGCGCCTGTTCTACAAGGCCATATTTACGATGGCCATGGCGCAACAGGTTCATTAGTACTTATCGGATTTTTGGCGGGCGAGCCTATTTATCGAACGACACACACGGTGGCTCACTGTAAGCATGTTTGTTTTAAAACTAGAGAATCTATTAAGGACCCCCTCAGAAACGAACTTTGTTATTTTTCATCCGATTTCAACCAAAATTTCAGAGAATGTTAGTCTTGACTAGAATAGTTTATGGTTAAAATATCTCCCCAAAATCTCAAAGAAATGCATAAGTTCTAGTCAATTCACTACCTTTTACGCGAGCAAGGATTTCGCAATAAGGATACGAGCTAACAAGCTCGGGCGTTTTTCAAGTTGTAGAGTACCCTTAGGGCTACATCCTCACAGAGCCCGATTTTTGAATTTCCCTTTGTTTGTTTTTAAAAAAATTTTTTCGTAAAATTCACGAAATCATGCCCAAAAAAATTGCTAACAAAAACGAAATATCTAAGTTTTTTATTTCACCAAAAGAGAAATTCAAAAATCGGGCTCTGTGAGGATCTAGCCCTAACTGCCTTCTATGTATCAAAAAAAATTGTCACTTCTCTATCGAGTCATTATTTAAAAAACCTTGCCGGCGTAGACAGTATTCTCGAAAAAATCGATTGTGAGAAAAACAGAAAATAAGTATTAGAAGTCGATTTTTCCGAAAATCACCTGATTTATATATCAATGTTCAAGACAGGCTATAAATATGTAATCTTAATATTAAGTATTGATAGTTTCTTAGTGATTAGTACAAAAAGAAACTTTACGAAATGCTGATGCAAAGAGAAAGTCGCCTAAAAAGTCGGAAAAGCTTGAAAAAAAGCCATAGAAATTTCTCAAAAAATATGATATTAGGAGCTAAGTTTTAGACGATAAGTTCGTCAAAATCAATTCATTTTTCGATAAAACATAGATATTCTGAAAGAGGAGACTCCGATGCATCTTCCTATGATAAAACTTCAATTTCGACTCATCTCCAAAAAATTGGCTTTTCTGAGAGGAGGGAGGGGCCCTTAATAAAACATTTTTTGTTTAGATATGGAAAAAAAAGGCGCTTTTCGTATATATTGGCCACCATTGTTTCCTAACATATGGTTGCCAGAATGTGACTACATGCAGTTGGATGTGAGCGTTCGCAATCAAGTATAATTTTTTTCAAAATAAAATCTATAGTAATAAATACAACAAGACTGTTTATTCTCTCCTAGTCTTCACCTAATATGCCTTCTGTAGAAGGTGACGATCATGATTATAATATTAATAATGGAGAAAAAATGATATTTTATTATGATATAGGTGATAAAAATTACTCATATGATGATGACAATAACTATGGATGGAATGATGATCAGCAACAACAACAAATCGAACTATCAGAAAATGATGTTGATGGTATCGATCAAGGGTGGGTTATGTTGAACGACATTAATAGTGAATGGATTGATGTCGATGACATTGACCACGAGTGGTTTGATGTCATTAACGATGTAAATAATGAGTAAACAATGAAAAGTACAAAAGAACAAAAATAATCATTTCTAATTTTTTTCTAATTTTGTGCATGATAAATTTTAGTATTCCTCAATTTATTCGAGCATATATTTGTCTAGCTATGATTTGATTCTTTCTCAATGCTTTATGATTTGATAAATAAAATTTATTGTTTATTATTGTTTATGAGTAGCAAACACGGCTTAATATTAATAGACATATGTTTTAGTGTTTGTTTACCATTTTGCTGAACAGTTGACTTTTCTCGTCAAAGAACAAATACTAATCAAAATTGTTTAAGTGAATTTTTTGGCCACTACAAAAAATTATTCAGAAACATACACTTGCTTTTCCTGTTGTAACTGCAATAAAAGAAAATTCGTTAATGTGTGATAAAAATTGATGCACTGTGACTATTAGAAGATTTTTGTTTTACAGAAGCTCATAGTATATAAAGACATTTCTTTCTTTACTTTCAATTGTGTTTAATGATTGATTATTACATCCGTGAAAGTGATTGCATAAAAACAGTTTATATGTATACCTTATTTTTCCAATAAAAAAATAACCAAATAAACTACCCGTAAGTGTATAGTCTTCTCGATTATTCTAGCTGTATCAAATAATCTATTATTATTAGATTCATCGATACAAAATTCAATTGAAATGAGTTTTCATCTAGATGCGTTTATACCAACTCTGGTAGATTAAAGTGTACTATTTATAAAATTCATTTTCGATCCTTTTTCTTAAAAAGTTCAATAATGCAAAATTTTGATGATAAAAAGACATTTTAGTCAAGATGAACTTTTAGAATTGAAGTTAGTTATAGTCAAGATGAACTTTTAGAATTGAAGTTAGTTATAGTCAAGATGAACTTTTAGAATTGAAGTTAGTTAATAAGATTCCTTTTTGTTGAAAAATTAATGCTGATGAATATAGAGATTTTTTCAACTCTACTTAACAGGATATTACCTGATGCATATAAAAAACCATCCATTGGAACTTTTTGGTATTCTACTGTTTTAAATATATCTTGTTCAATTGATCCTTAGAATATGGAACAAACATTTGTAATCAATAATCTTAATATACAAAACTATGCTTTACCTTGTATTCAGTGCCGAAATCGTAGACAAATGTATGTTTGAAAATCAATATGAATTCTTGAATGTTTTCACGATGCAGAGAAAGTTTGGTCATCATTTTGCAAATAAAAGTCACGTATCATGTATTAATTTTAATAATACTAGCATATATCTGTTGTGTTTGAATAATGAATCATAATAGCATTAAGTATATTTCAAACAGTCAACAAAATATTATAAATAAAAGTCTCCATATAGAACAATACTTTATATTAATCACTTCTCTGAAATGAAGATTAGTGACAGATATGAGTGGTTCCATAAAAATAATTTATTGTATCACATGAAAGACTTGAATTATCCTTTTGTTATCTATTCTATATATTCAACAGAAACATTGACTTAAATTTAAAAAAAAAGTGAACATATATTATTGAAGTATGACGAAAAAATTGCCTGATATCATATCAATTTTTATCAATTAATCCGATAAACGTTTCAAACAGTTATTTATTCAATGATTGCCAATTCTTTTTTTATTCGTAATATTATGGTTGTTTTCATTTTCAATGCGACGAAATGAATTGTTGGTACAGAGTGTCTTTCTGTCTTTATCCATCTCGTTATCATTCATGCTTCTATGGGAAAAGCAATGACTAAAACAATATGATGTGATTCAGAAGCATCTATTAATGCTTATCCTTCGATAGTTTTAGCGAACTTTTATGATCTAAAGTACCGCATTTACATGGTGAATGACTTTGGTAATTTACTGTATCTCATATTTTTATACTTATTATTGCTACGTCTTTTTTAATGCTGAAGTAAATGCTTGCCAGAAGTTTTAAATGAAAACTAGCATAAACAATATTATTGATACGAATAACGACACAGAACAACATTGTTCAATTTATTATACCATCGAACATGACAAGTATAATTCTATTCTGCTAACCAATAGCTTTTCAATTTGACATATCTCAACAGCATCTAGTCTATAGATATTGAACCTGAAAATTAATGCATTAACATATTTAATATCAATCGAAAGTATGAGTTTTGCAGCAATAGAATGAGCTGCCTTGAATCAATCGAATCTTACAGTACCAATAATATTTTCATAAGTCATTTCGTTTTTAATACTAACTGTTTAACTTGATTTTTCCTCTAACAAAAAAAAACTCCAGTGTGATACACAGCGTCTTGTAGTGATCTGATAGAGTGAGATTCATCGCTATAGAATATATGACGTGAAGAGTTTTTGTAGTGTGTAATCCACAATAAATCTATTCACTCGGTAGTACCTTCTGCTACTTTGATCTAAGCATTCACAAAAAAAACTAATTACCAACATCTATGCCAATACGATGAACTGTCAAAATCATTAAATAACCAGCATATAACAAACGAGACAAAGTTGCGTTCTATCTATTTGTATATTTGTCTACTTTATTTGCAAATGCTCAGTTCCACCTGTTTGAGGAAGGTTTTATTCCTGTAGTCAGTCATCTACATATATACATACTTCATGATGAAGTTTCTTCTTCAATTCGTCAGCGGAACGAAGGACAAAATACTGATCAGTGAAATACCTCACATAGATAAATAGTTGTGGATTTTATCGATTTGTTTTCGGAATGAGTACAACTACAGTGTATATTTTATTAACGATGAGGGCATATTAATGGCTGATCATCATTACTTCTAAGGTTTTTTATTTACTGTTTTATCGATATTCATAGTAGATTACTATCTTGACGTAAATTATCAATGTTAACAAAAACATCTAGCTAATGTTCCTCTATTTAAATACACTGATAATGTTGCACTTGCTCTTCTTTCATTGATAGTTAATGTTAATGCCATAATATCTAATAATTATGTTGATGTTTCTTTCTTTCTTACCATAATCTACTGATGTAAACTATGCGAAAGTTTCCATGTGTTTAGCAGTTAGAGAATGGACTACTTTCATAGATAATACTACTCTGTTAATAAAGTTAGATCATCATGCGAAAGTATTGGCTAATGATGGTTCACCATGTAATAGAATAACTTATGACAAGTTCTTTTCTTTTTCATTACTTATTAACAAATTAATTCTCTGGTATTTTATTTATTTTATGTTCACTATTCTTTTTCTAGCGTCGATATACACATATATCTATTTGAATACTGATTTAATGGACAAAATCTTACCATACAACCAAAGCAAGTATTTTTTTGTTATCATTACCGATCGACTTAACTATAATTAGTTTCTGCTGGGATATTGTTGCCTCATACGGCAAAATCAAACGAAAATCGACAAGCATTAATCGGTAGTACAGCAAAGCAGAATATAGCACTAGCAAACAGTGAATAACAACTATTTTACATAAAACGAAAAAAACTAAACTGAGATAATTAATCGAAATATAATGGTATTAATACAATTATTGATAATTTTGTTTTCTTTTCGTGAGGTGTCGATTTAAACGATCCATCGACAAATTCAATAAATTTACCTCGAAGTCAACGTTTAACCAATAACAAAAAAATTTCAGGTAGTTTATCTTTTGAATTAATGTGTATCTTTATTCTTCCCTCTTCCGCCTGAAATGCTTCTCTTACTAATTCAATTTTTTCTCATACAAAAATTTATTCACTACGTTACGCTCATACTCACATCAAATATCATTTAAAATTAAAAATCCGATTGTTAAGATTCCTTTGGTCTTATTTCTTCTAAAAAAAAATGCTAACTTTTTTTATAAGAGATTAGAAAATAGAAACAAAATAACAACAGAGAGATGAAAAAACAAAAAATAACAACTGAGATCGAAAAAACCACAGCACAAAAAAACTACCTGCAGTATTGCTTCAGAGAAGAGAGAAAAAAAACCATTGATAATCACTTTTCTCTCTGTTTATAGATGACGCTCCTGACATCGGCAACAACAATTCTTCATTGGCAAATATCAAAACAACACGATTTACCACCAACATCATTATCATGAACAGATCTTCATAATGATAAAATAGTTATCGTTATTTTACATTCAGTTACATCAGGTTCGACATTTCAAACAGGTCAGGATATCACAACATCAACTCTCATACTAGGTGCATTTAAATTGTTTGTTATAACGTCATCATTATCAAGTAAATAATATCACATCATCCGTATCTTATAATACATCAATAAATTCAAAAAAGAATAATAAAAATGATAATGATAATGATCAATAAAATTTATTATTTATTATTATCACGGATCCATATTAGAAATCATCTAAAATTTATAGAATTCCATAGTTTCTTGTTAGACTTGATATTCTTGGTGATCGGTCACCAATATACATGAGAAACAAATTTGATATTAATGAAATCGCGATGGTCACTCTATCAATAGTTTTGCTAAAACGATGATCTATGTATTTTTGATTGACATTTAAATAAAAAAGGTCTTACGTTTTATTTTATTCATTTTTGTTTTTTAGTTAGCTGGTCAAAGTACAGATGCTATTATTCGTAAAGTTTACTAATAGTCATGTACGAAAATTGGAATAGTAAAATCAATAAATTAACTACACTTTTTATACAAAACATATAAGTTCTAGGAAAAGAAGACAATGTGAGAGATATGTTGTTGACAGTATTGAAGCAAAAGAAATACTACTTCATTGTTTAGGTTTTCAACCACTTGTTGTCATAAATCAAAAATCAATAATCGTGAAAACGATATTTAGGTGGAAATAAATTCTGTTATATAGATATTAACAGCGTTTAGGCTTCAACATAGTATCTATCAGCAGCATCTCCCATGGCGTAAAATTTTGAAGGAAACGCACTGCGTAACGCGTTTCCAAGATTGTAGCATGTGTTTCGCAACGTTTTTTCAGCACAGGACGCGTTTCGCAGCATTCTTACTTAGATAGAATGCGTTTTTCCACCGTCATTTTTCGAAACGATCTGAAACGCTACTTTTCAAGATAGCGTTTTGAAGCGTTTCCGTAGTAAAATGCTGCCAAACGCATTTTGGTCGATAGGCGGCGCGTTTTAGAGGCACAAAATGGAGAAAGTGTGAAACGCGTTTCTTTTTCAAATTCCTTTTGCATTGTTTTTACTTGGAATGATGCAAAATGCATCCGTTCTGCATACAGAATCTCTCAGGAATTCATAAATACAGCATGCGAGTTAAGTAAACTGTCTGATATTATTTTGGCAATGATATGAAATATCATTTGAAAGTTTTGCTCCTTGCAATGTTTTTGAACATGTAAATCATGGTTCATATCTTCTGAAGGCAAGATTAAAATTGAATTCTTCTAAAACTTTAGATTACTAGGCCGCTATCTAAACTTGATTCGAAGTTATACTAATATTGAACATCATAGCGTAACAAAAATATGTTCTTCTCCCTTGAAAACTCATTTTACTACGTTTTTATTGAAAGAAAACGCGTTTCGCAACGTTCAATCAAGAATTACTTTAAATATTGAATAATTCGAAAAGATTTAGTTGAGACTGATGCTTATGTAATGAATACGGCAACTTTGTTTGGTTATTTCTGAACAAAAGAATTCTTGCATTATTTATAAATTGAATAATTATTAGTATGAATTCATATTTGAACTACTTGATAGTGACCTATGATACTGTGTTCAATACTACTAAATATGATTCTAGTTCGTACATTATTGATGTAAGTGTGACTTTCTTTATAAAAGAGATTCGATTTACAGGAAGAAAATTCCTTTTCATTTAGTGACGTGACTAGGTAAAAAGATAACGAATTTAAATTTACAAAAATATATTAAATCAAGAAAATAATTAGAAAGATTCATTGTTAAATTTTCCACAGTTTATATCTAAGAAATTCAACTTGTTCAAATATTAAATACACTTTAAAGCAATTGAATTCGTTTCGATTGGGTATTTAAATTTAAGTTTGAAAGAGTTTAACACATTCAACCCGATGTAGCCCACCGGTGGGCTACACTACTTTCTAACAAAATATCATTACACAGAATTTTGGTTTTTTGAAGACAAAAAGTACACAAATTCAAATAAGCTTTACTTTCCAGATTGTAGAGCTTTTCACGCTGCATCTTTTGGTATAATTTGCTTTCATAATAAAACATCTTTAAAGATTAAAATACGAGATGCAAAGTTCTGTCAGTCGCTATGGATTCCACCGGTGGAATTTATCGGGTCGAATGTGTTAAATAAAAAATATATCAAGCAGAGATCACATTCGCAATTGGATGCAGGCACCAAGGAAATGATGATTTTTGATTCATTGGAATGAGAAAGTGGATATCAAATTTAGTAAGTTTACGCGGGACTCTGGATGACAGTAGAATAAACACGAATATTATTATAGATAATTTTAGTTGAATGGCTTGCATACATGTCTGCTACTCTTATGTTCTCGTGTTCGAATCCATGTCTTCACTTTACTAAAATTCATGTAAGTTATAGTTCTAAAGGTCTATGAAAAAAATAATAAACGAGTTCATGAATTGTATCTGCAACTCAAGTTCAATGAAGTACTTGACGGTTATCATTTTTTTTCATCCAGAATATACGACACTATAGTTTGAGAAACGCTGCGAAATTTTTTAGAAAAACGATCGTTCTACAGCGTTTGTTTTAGCAGATGTGAAACGCGTGAAACCGGTCAGCATTAACGCGTTTCGCAACTATGGAAAAACGCGTTTTGAGAACGCGTTTTTTTCGCAGAAATTTACGCCATGGGCTGTTCTTCGATCCTAAAAATCACAACTCTTGTAATGATTGATTTACCTGATACTATTATTTGCAACAGCATACCCTATTCATAAAACTGTGATGAATATTTTCTAATACTACACAAATTTGTTGTCATTTTTAGATTTGAAGGAGAAACATTACCTTACAGTGATCATGGACACAACTTAAGTATAATATTTAATGACTTTAAACACAAAAGTGCGCTTTATTCAATAGTTTCATCAATATTAAGTTATTGTGGATTAACTATGTGTTACATCCATTGAATGAATTAAAACGTAAGTTAATGATAAATCTAATTTGAAATATAACATCATTTTTTTTTGTTGCCATTCAATAACCACTTCAATTAATGGATTTATGACATACGTGTGGACGAATAATGCATAGCTAATTAAGTCAATGAAATATACATTTAACTATGCAATCAATCGACATCATTTTTACTTTATTTACTGTTGTAATTATCTGATCTACCGTGATACAAATAAATTTGTCTGCTTATCTATTCGACTGTGCAAAAGAAGATGGTGATTTATCAAAAATCACTAATTTGTTTTTGCTGTCTTGTCTATGCATATTTTCTCTTTTTTCTTTAACCCGTTGATGCCACGCCTGATATATATACGACTTCGAGTATCATGGACTTTGTTCTTGTGTTATCATACATTCTTTATTGGGATCATCCCTATACATTCCAATACGTCTGCCTTATACCGAGGTAGACATATTGGAATGTATAGAGATGATTCCAATAAAGAATGTATGATAACACAAGAACAAAGTCCATGATACTCGAAGTCGTGTATTTACCACACCAGGTATCAATGCATTAAAGACACAAAAAAGTCATATAAATATTCAAATTTTTTTCGCTATTTCGAAGTTGTTTGTGATTTTTCTATCTTTTATTATTTGTACATATATCACTTGAATAGTGCTTTACGTCATGTGGATAGATTTTCTTTGCTACTTTCGATTGCTTTTTTTGGCTTTGTTAGTCTCAAGTGAGCCTTACGCATAAACTGTAAAAATTCAAAAAAGGATAATCACATAAAAGCACATTAAAATTTTTTTTCGGTATGTGATTTATTCGATGTCTGATTGAACGTATTATTCGAACTGTATACATGCTTGTAATATGGCAGATGTCATGCTACTTATTCTTATTTAGATTATCAATGAGAGCAATAAAAATGAGTTGATTTTTGTTTTGTTAGTGCAGGTCGTACTAGAAATAAATCATTCAGGCATGTATATTCGTTTACAAGTCTACTATGATCCATTTGGAGAAAGAGTATGAGTAAAATTTATAAAAGACTGAGCACTTCTTTAATACCAATAAGAAAGTGCTCTTGATGGTTTCATAACAATCACGAACCTTTCCAATGATAATACCATTGGAATCGAATCAAAGCGTTTTTGTTTCAATTATTTGTACATTGCTTCTTACTGATTAATTTATTTGAGCTCTGACTTTTTTTACGTTTTATCTTATCGAAACAAATTCTTTGATTAGGAAATAATAGAAGAAAGATTATTCTATAACATTTTTTTTTCGAAAACTTTATTAATAATCACTGTTAGAAAAATATTTGTTCTAGATGTTTCTTCTTTCATGTGTCTTTATAGTTTTCATTGAAATCTTTTATATGATCTTTATAAAGTACGCTGTTTATTTGATAGAGATAATGATTAAAGTGTAAAAAAATAGTCCATGGAGCAGATATCTTCCGTCAGATCGAGTATAGAGTAAAATAGAATAACTTTGCTTTCTTTCATTTTTTTATGGATAACTGATCAATTATTATGTATATGTATGTCTCATAATACAATATTTGCAAAATAAAGTAATTTATTCTTCTTAAAATAATGGAAAAGCTATTAATTTTTGGCAAAAAAATGAAATATATCTACGTTGAATACATCTCAAGCAACTATTGTAATCCATTTCTTCGATCTAATTTCCATACCGATTTCTGAACTAACTGGTAGATACAAAGAGAAATACAGTCTGTAGAACATATTTAACATTCAATCTTTTAATTTCAATATCAATATGTAATGGTAAAAATATTTAGATAATTGAATACATTCGAATATGTACGAAAATTTAGTTCTATGGATGGAAGAAGTTACGTGACAATCGAGTCGATAAATAAGGTTTTGCGATGAACCGAACCAATTATAATTCTAGGGCTAACTACATACTTCTAGATAGACGGTGCATCGTTTACTGAAAAATAAAAAGACACAGATAGGGTTCGTCGGGCACATAGATCAATTTCATAAGCATAGTTCTTCCAATTTCAACAACTATTGAAAAATAAGGTAATTGTAATTAATTTATAACAGAATGCTTCTAAAGATTGTCCTTAAAACACCATTTAGTCCATAATTTCTTTTTTCGAAGGAAAGAGGAGAATAGTAACGTTTTATCATTTAATAAATATTTTCTCTCTATAATTTAATCGAGATATAGGATTTTGGTCCTCTTTTGTTTTCTCCCGTTGTCATCAAAGGTGTTGACATATATGTAAGAAAGATGAATAGCAGTACTTTGATTTTGCTGTACAACAGATGCAGAAAAGTTGCTGAAATAGTATATTATCAATCATCAGATAGTATTTTTAACAATATAAAGTATAGTCTTGTTATAAGCACCTTTTTGATTAAAATAAAGTGTCGTGTTTGTTTTTTTAACTATATTGAGAGATTCAGCATTTATTGAAGAAAACAAAACTCTGTTAATATTGTTGAGATATTCTTTATTTATAGAAGCCCAGTATTTATAAATAGTTTCTTTGGATTGTTTCTTATCATTGAGTTGAGTATTTTATGAAATTGCTGTGAAAGCACAAATCTGAATCGGACTTTCTATAGACCTTGTTAAGATATAGATATATTTTAGTAAAGTGAAACTAAATGTTCATGAATTCACAGTTTTTTGATAATTAAATGAAAGAAATATTGTGTTGGTGATAGAAACTTATATCCGATAGAATAATAACATATATTGAAATTTAGAAGCAGCAAACATATTCATCGTCGCTACATCTAACTTATTAAAATAATAGTTTTGGAAAGCACGCTTACTCTTGAGTTTTAAAGGATTTGTAGAGGGGAAAATATTCTATCTATGGATTACGTAGTATTCTTTGATAAATTATTGTCCATTAGGACAGTACCTAACCAGTCGTCGATAAAAACGACAACAGATATATCATTGAAAGTTTATACGAATAAATTAAATTTAATCAATGTAGCAATATTGAAAAGAGATCATTGTGTACGTCGAGGATCACATAAAAATTATTCGAAATTTTTTCGACCGGATCTATTATTTCGATTAAGAAATGCACTATTTAAATTCATGCATTATTGTGAGGAGAACGAAAGCTTTCGATTTTTAATCATATTACCATGTATATAGATTTCTGAGCGTAGAACTTTTCTGCGCCTACGTATTCATATCGATGATTGCTGAATAAATTAAATTTTTGTATATCCATTTCTTATGTATGTTGAAATGCTTCATATTCAATAAACATTGATACAATATGCATCGTCATCCGATTTAAAAAATGCACTCGGATACTCTTTCGTAGCTTACTGAATAAAATGATAAAGAATTTTGTCCATCTATTTAACTTTCTTATCAAATTTGTTATTATCAAAACGCGCGAGTATATCAAATTGATTATGTTATTTTTAGTCGCACATATTTGACATGTTAACTCAAATAATAAAAAAAGAGGGAAGATTCCGAGAATCTGTGGGCTACTCACGAATACAAAACAATGAAAATGAAGTTTCGCAATTATTTTTCATCAATATAGCTGTACGGCCTTTTTAACCCTCGGATGTCCCAACTTAATTTTTGCAGATAATATGATAACATGTACTCTTATTCCATGGTTTTGATTGCCGGGTCGGTATTCTTGCCAAAATTAGATTATTTTCCTCTTCAGTCTTGTAAAGTAATTATTAGAATTATAGTTTTCCTTTATTTAGAATGATTAATACAAAAAATTTGTTGAATCTCTATTTCCTATTCTCGGATTCACAGGAACCCCGCTTGGGCATCCCAGGGTTAACTATGTAACTGTTTGCCTGACATGTCCATACACGATTTTCCGGAAACAGCTTACCAGAAAGAAAACCGTTTGTCTTCACTGTATCTCAGCCGATTGAGCGATTTTTTTGTGACGGTAAAGGAAACTTCCAAGTTTTTATTCGCAAAGATTAACTGTACAAATGATGCTAAAAATCTCTACTATAAACTTCGATACCAAATTGAAGCCTTTTGCAGTATGGCAAAAACATACAGAATTTTTCATTTTGTGATTTCAATTTTTTTCGTAATGCCCGCTTTCGAATCATCGGAATCTTCAATTTTTACTTTATAAAGGCTTGTAAATACTTGTTCGGATCATTTCTTATGGAAGAAGTGTAATAACGTAATGCTTTATGACTGCAAAGACCCTGAAATCGTTCATCTCTTGCAGTTCATCAGTTATCAATGTTCTCATCATGTTGGGAAGTGATTTCTCGGTAAAAATGTATCGTTGACTGTTTTTACTTTTAAAAACTGTTCAAAAGAATGTCTATAGAATCAGAATGAAAGATTTGTGAATAGTATAAAGTCGAAAATTGCAAAAAAAGATTGAAATCATTAAATAAAGAACTCTGCTTATTGTTTTACTATATTGCCCAAGGCTTCAGCTTGGTATTGAAGTCAATAGTAATGGTTTTCAGCGTCATTCGTAGATTTTATCTTTACGAACAAAAACTTGAAAGTATCCTATACTACCAGAAAAAAATCAGCTCAATTGGCTGAAATATAGTAGAGATAAGCGATTTTCTTTTTAGTAAGCTATTTCTGGAACACCCTATGTTTAATTAAATTTGTCTAAGAAGTTGATTCCGTTTATCTGAACGTTAAAATTTTGTAGATATAGAAAATAAAATACACATATATACCAGTTCAAGTTAGAAATGAACGCCCGATGTATATTCTGTTTCGTACAATGTATGAGTAGCTGTTGTTCACGATGCGATCAAATGAGTCGTGGTGAAAAATTTGCACGATTACTTCAATATCTGGGAAAATGTTCTGAAAGTATAATGTATCACGACGACATTTCTTTTGCTGTACAACGAATTCGACAAGTGAGTTTGTTTGAGTAACATTTGAACTATAAATAGTGTGCTATAGATTGAATCAATTATGACACCAATTCAATTTCATCCGAATCAAGTTTTCGATGAGAGAAAACACGTTGTAGACGTAGTAGCTAAGAAATATCTGGAAAAAGCTGCCCACGATGTACATCATCTTATTCCAGTCAAAGTTCCTGTTGATGGAAACTGTTTATACCATTCGATTCTTATTCTGATGAATAATTCAATGGTGACAACGAGCGAATTACGCGGTATATAATTTATTTTTCATTGACACTGTTATAAGATCTATATCATGAAATAATTTTAGTTCGAACGATTATGGAACTTATAGCGAATGAAACTTATTATACAAATATATATTCGCAATTCGTCGGATCTATAGACAATGCTATTAAAGGCATATGCAAAAATTATACATATTCTGAATTGTACGAAATTGGTGCATTATGTAGCGTTCTTCAATGTAATATACGAAGTGTCTATCCACATATTGACTTTCGAGAAGATATGACTGTTATGAACAAAGTCTTCACACTTGCTCCACCTATCATTACTAACTGTGAGATCACAATCTTTTGGTCCCACGCCTTGAACGAAATGGACGCACGAGCTATTAACAATGGTGCTTGGAGTCCGAATCATTTTGTTCCTCTTTTATCACCAGCTATACATTACGAATCTGATAACAGCAATCAGCCAACACCAATTGTTGTGGTAGGATATCTATTTATAAACGAGCATTTCTGAACTTGAAATTTATCTAGACTCCTGAAAAGAAAACGCTCAAGAACAATACTGTTACTCAAATACGAATTCCTGAATTTCAGTCTTCTCTTAGCAGACGTTTACGTACTGGAGACAATATAGGAATTGACTCTACTCAGTCAACTAATCCAGGTACAATGCAAAATAGTCAAAATGACTTAGCAGAACAACATCAAAGCAGACTTGACAAGCTAAAAGAGCAGGCTCGAATCAGTCGAATGAACGAAACAGACGAACAGCGTCAAAACAGACTTGAAAAGCAAAAACAGCGAGCCCAGTCAAGTCGCACCGGTGAGGCGGAAGAACACCGCCAACTTCGCCTTGAAAAGCAAAAAACACGAAATCAATCGAATCAATCGAATGAAACAGCAGAACAACGTCAAAATCGACTTGAGAAGAAAAGAGAACGAACTCGATCCAATCGAACGAATGAAACAGAAGAACAACGTCTGATTCGACTCGAGCAGCAAAGAAAGCGAAGCCAAGCAAATAAAAGGAAAAGGAAACTTGAGAAACGTGCTTCTGACAATAGTGCTATTCAACAACAAGACATCGATATGCAGTTAAATGAAACAGAACATCATGCGCTTCGTGATGGAGACAAAATGGATGATCTTACGCGAAACGAAAATGTCGTAAATAAAAAGAAAAGTTCAACTTCTTTGCCTTGGCCTGAACCGATTGCTCATAAATTGAAAGAGGCGTGTTTGCAACAATTTCTTCGACGAATGTCCATGTCAGCACTGGCTGAGACTACTTGTGCAGTTTGCAATGTCCGCACTCCAGTACAGAAGACGAAAAAAATACCAATGTCGAAAATTCCTCATTTTCATTTACTTAAAGTTTCTGATGAACTCAAAGATGTAATCATAAGCACTCAATCATCAACTTCGAAAAATTCTAACGGTGACAAGATACAGGTGGTTGAACATGCTCAAAGTAATATATAATTCTTCGAATTTCAGAATTCATGTACAATTTTTAATTATTTTAGTTCCTTCAACCTTGAATTCACCATCTTTTTATTATGAAAATGGTATCGTTCTATACACCAATGGTTTATCTCAACAAAACAAACTGAACATGTGTACACTTTGCCAAAAATGTTACGAAGCCTTGTCGAAGGAACAAATTCCTAAATTTTCACCTGCCAATAATATGTGGTTAGGTGATGTGCCTACTGAATTGCAAGGACTTACAATTCCAGAAGAGAAACTCATATCACTTTATCGTCACAATAGTTGTGTGATAAAACTTCAATCACCTTTTCATTCTACTACAACTGCCCAAGCAGCATTAAAGGGCAACTGCATTACTTTTCTTCAAAATGTACCAAACATCGTTAGTAGTTTACCACTTGCACTTGACGATCTGTGTGATACACTTAAGGTGATTTTTGTTGGAGCACGTCCTCCTGAACGTATTCATCTTAAGAAAATCCTAACGGTACGTAAGAAAAAAATTATTCAAGCGCTGCATTGGCTAAAGAAACACAATATACTCTATCGAAACGTCGAGATAAATCTGGAGAATATCGCTCACCTACCTGAAGACGATGTACCAGAATCTATCCTGACAACAATAGAAGAGAAGATAGTTGACGAAGAAATTCAATCTGAAAGAATTGGATATATTCCTGATCCATTATCTGATCCGACAGAACCCATGACTTCGGATACTATTCCTATTAACAACAGGTGAGGTCGAACATTAATCTAGTTTTCAAATAAATATTTTTCTGATTAGTGGTGTTCTGGACGTGAATGGATACACCGTATCTTCCAACGAGATTGCTCATTATTTGTTACGCAAAATTAAAAATGACGGAACGAAGGAACAAATGGACACCGAAAGTGTTTATTTAATTCCTCATTCTTCGAAGCCTGTTAACGAATATTTTAATCCGAAATTACTCGTAGGTCTGTATCCAACTTTATTCTGTTATGGATGTGGAGCACCCGAAGATCAGTCGCGTCCAGTTAAAGTAAACTTGCGAGAACACATACGGTATCTGTTATCTTACAACGATCGACGTTTTGAGAAGAATCACAGTTTTATATTTGTGGTCTTCAATTTATTACAACGACGCGATGCCTGTTTTCATGCTCAGCTGATCGCAACAAAACCTTACTTTCGAGCATCTGCTGATGAAATTCAATCCTTAAAAAGTAAAGATATTGAATTGGCGCTCGATAACATTTCAAGAAAAACCTACCACTCAGAATCAAATAGTGCATTAAACAAATTATTGCATCATATTAAAACCATCGGTGGTCGAGTTATGGGTTCAGCATATTCACGTACGGCATTACGTACACGTATTCATGCATTAATCTATAATCAAGGGTTACCAAGCATTTTTTTAACTTTAAATCCAGCTGATATTCACAGTCCCGTGGCATTATATTTTGCCGGTATCAAGCTTGACTTGGACAATATTCAAATGGGACAACTTATGGATACTTACAAAAGAGCTGAAATTATAGCATCTCATCCTGTTGCTACTGCCAAATTTTTTCATTTATTGATCAGTAATATTTTAAATACTATGATTAGTGGTGGTGTTCTTGGCCCAATAAAAGCTTACTTCGGTACCGTTGAAAGCCAAGGACGAGGTTCTCTTCACTTGCATCTTCTTATTTGGCTTGATCATGACATGAAGCCAGCTGATATGAAAGAGAAAATTCAAAATGCTGATTTTCGTGAAAAATTGAAAGCATATTTAGAAGACATCATCAAAGAAGACTTAGATGAATTCAAAGACAAACATGTCTTTGAGAATTTACACGGTATGGAACGTTTTGCTTTTATTCGAATATTGATTTCTAATTTTATTTCTAATTTTATATTGTAGTGACAAGAACATTGAATACTCCACCACGATTATCACAAGATAATATCTATGCAGCTTTACGTACTATGGATTTAACAGGTTTAGGCGAAAATATAAATAAATCTCCTGTTTGGTCGACACCAATCAAGCAACAACTTTCTCCGTCAACTCCTTATGCTGCTTCATTATGGAATAAATCGTTACATACACCAACACATGATCGACCAACATCTGGTAAGAAATAGAAGTAATAAAAAAGATAAAGTGTAGATCATATTTTAGTTATGAATGTTTTACATAATCAATCAAACATAAATCCAGCTTGCTTACCTACTCCAAATCCATCATCGCCTAATTTTGCAGCACGCTTTCGTGCAGATGTGGTACAACTTGTGGAAACAGACAACAAGCACAAGCATAGTGACACATGTTACAAGTATTCTAATCCTAAACAAGGTGACAAGAAAATTTGTCGATTGCGTATGCCACGCAAATTAGTACCAGTTTCGACGATTGATCCGGATACCGGTCATATCTCTATGCGACGATCCGACGCATGGATTAACAATTTTAATGAATACCTCATCGCAGCCTGTCGATCCAACATGGATATTAAATTTATTTGGAGTGGTAGTGATGCAAAGGCTCTTGTTTATTATATTACCGATTATGTCACAAAGATGAGTCTCTCTTTTCATGATACATTTGCTCTTGTACAAAAAAGCATAACATCGTTCCAAAATTCATTGCAACAGACAAGCAAGGAAAGTGCAATCGAGAAGTCACGTAAACTCGTTTTACGCTGCTACAATACACTTGCTTCTCAACAAGAGCTATCTGGGGTTCAAGTGGCTTCTTATCTCATGAATTGGGATGATCATTACACAACACACAAATTCCAAGGCCTCTTTTTAATTCAAACTGAACGGTTTTTACAAGCTGAATTGAATGAAATACGCACTAAACAAAAATTGAAACTTACACCGCACGGTCAGTATATTATTAAAGTCTCATCTCATGTTTTAGAAGTATTTATTCTATGAAAAGTGATCACATCCTAAGATATAATAAGAAGAGGAGAAGAAAAGCAGAAGAAAGTCACTAATAGCGACGTTAACTCCGAATATTTTCTATT
This sequence comes from Rotaria sordida, assembly GCA_905250125.1. NCBI lineage: Eukaryota > Metazoa > Rotifera > Eurotatoria > Philodinida > Philodinidae > Rotaria > Rotaria sordida. The sequence goes on along the minus strand of CAJNOL010002345.1, from coordinate 12,750 downwards.
TTATTTTAAATTAAATAAACTTTTAACACTTAATGACAGTATGGCATATTAAACTCGGAGATTTTAATTCAATCAAACTGTATATAAACGCTATTATACGAAAAGAACGCAGGAATCAACGATTAATTGTAGGTTCTCATTGAGCATATAAAAGAAATTATTTGATCAGAAAGTCATCCATCAAAAAATGAAGTATTCACAATTTTGTTTCTCCCAACAGTCTTTCACTGATTTGTTTAAGCTTTTCTGTCGTACAGAGTTGGCAGATTTCTTATACTAAGTGGTATTTAAGTATCCGTCTCAGGCCGCTAATATTGACACGGGGCTATAGACAAATTCTTTCAACTGTCATATTTGCTGCATATATGAAAAGAACAAATAGTTTATCGACCGAGTTATGATAGTATAATTAAATAAAAACTAAGTTATTATCTTTCACTAATTTATTATCTTTCATATGTAGATGTAATCGGTGATGATGTATATGATGATGAGATTATTGACGATGAAAATAATGACGAAGAACAGTTTCAAATTCAATCTGTTGAAAATGACAAAAGCTTCGTACTCGTTAATACACGAATCGATTATCAATATCGCTCCAATATTCTCAACAACACATGTTTATACGATTTTGTCAGTATATTATATAAGAAAAAAATTAATGCAACAGATCTGAAATATTTATCCAAGACGACTGCACCAATAAGAGAAGACATTTGCGAAAAAGGTCGACCGCCTAATGAACGTTATCCTTTTCAAAAACAGCACCCACAGACATCAACACATCTTATGATGAAATACAGCCAGCCTCATATACCTATTCTTTATGGTCCCCAAATTCCTCGACGAGATCGTGATGATACTCGAGAACGATATAGTCGAGCTCTTCTCACGCTCTTCGTGCCCTGGTGCACGGTTACTGATCTATGCGATGTCAACCAGACATGGGAAGATGCATTCAAATCTCGACAACATCTTATTTCTATGCATTCATGGAAAATTATAGAAAATATCCAACTTCTACATGAATGTAAAAAGGACCGCGATGAACATTTACTCCAAGTTATTACTGAAGCTCAAACTGATAATGGCGCAATCGATCCCATACTTTTGCCAGCAAATCATGATGTTCATGGCGAACACGATATGGACGACAGCGAAGACTTACTTGAGCTACTTAGACATTTAGACGAACACACATCTACTGCGATCAATACTACCAAAAAGTCAACAGAGAATAAATATATTGAAGAAACTATCGCAACAGTCGAGAACGTCGGCCGATTTACTCATCTCAACAGTAAGTATTATTTAATCTGATCTTTAAGCTTGAAAATAATGATAAAATTTTTTTTAGCATATCAACAATCTTCTTTAAATGAATCTACCGATAAACAACTTGTACCTTTCGTTTCTGCAACACCTGATCTTGTTCGACTAAATACGAAATGGCAAGAACAGCTAAAGAATGAGAAAGAACGAGTTAGAAGAAATTTGATGAATGGCAGTCATGAAAAAGATTGGGATGGTACGTTAGACTTGAATGCTGCAAAAGATGCTGTTATAACTGTAATAAATCCAAACAATTATAATACGAGCAAATTTGAAAACTATGGCTCGGTTCTTCCAGTAATCTCAGTCACAGCAAACTTTCCTACTCAGAGAAGCATTGTCGAACAATTTACACTGAACAGAGAACAACGAGCTGCATTTATGATAATAACAAGTCATCTTGATGGTGACAATCGTTGTCGTACAGGTATCTTTATAAAACAAATCACCGTCTTTCGAAATATATATATAATATTTTTAGGTGACAACAATGGTCAGCTCATAATGTGTATACCGGGATGCGGCGGTACTGGCAAATCACAACTGATTCGTGCTCTCACTAAATACTTTTTTGTTACAAAAAGAATGCAGATGATGCGGAAGCTTGCGCCCACCGGAATCGCTGCCGCTGAAATAGACGGAATGACGATTCATTCATTTTTAGGTGAACAACGTAATTCTGGAAAGCCACGCACCATCAAACCAGGTGATTCAAAACTCGAAAAACAATGGAGACTCATAGAATATCTCTTCATTGATGAGATGAGTATGGTTGGTTTAACTCTTCTTGCAAAACTGAACCGAATCATTTCTGCTGCAAAACATGTTGATCCTCAAATTCCTTTTGGTGGAGTGAACGTTATTTTTTTTGGCGATTACTTACAATATCCCCCGGTATATGATGCACCGTTACACACCGATTTTTCATTGCCCACCAAAAAGAAATCGAGTAAACTACCCACTGAAAAACAAATTCAACAACGTGTCGCACGTTCTTTAATACTTCAAATTAATTGTGTCGTAAAACTTACGCAGCAGATGCGAACGGAAGACTTAAGATATCTTCAATTACTCGAACGGCTTCGTCATGGACAATGTACTCACGATGATTATGAATTATTGCTGACACGAGTGGTTGGACAACCATCAGTAGCGTCTCTACATGATTCACCATGGAATCAAGTAAGTTCCATTTTATTTTTGTAACGATTTCTCATCTTTGTCTTGTTTAGGCTCCTATTCTGGTGTTTCGAAATGAAGTACGAACCCAATTAAACCACAAGGCAGCAATTCATAATGCAACACAATCAGGCAACTTACCAATGGTATGCGTCGCTCAAGACACTTGTAAAGGCAAACCAATTGAAGATCCAACACTTATAAAAAAACTGTTAGAATTATCTGATAGTAAGACAGAGCATTTACCTGGTCTGCTACCTTTTGTTCCTGAAATGCCTGTTATTTTAACACAAAACATTGCTACTGAGCTTGGTCTTATCAACGGAATTAATGGAATCTTTCGGCAACTTGTCTACCAGGCAGACTCTGTGTCAAAAGATATTCTATCGGACTCATTTCCGAAAAACACGCAGTACGTTCGCCAACCATTGTATGCATTGATAGAAATTGCTAAATCGAAGATTGAATGCAATCTTGAAAAACTTCAACCAAAACTAGTTCCAATACCGCTAATGGAACAAACATTTCGCATTGATATTAGCGACCTTTTACCGAAAGATAAAAAGCCAAAATCAAATCGAAAAGCAATTTTATCAATTAAACGACGTGCACTCCCCCTTGTGCCTGCTTATTGTATCACGACACATAAGAGTCAAGGCCAAACTTTGAATAAGGTTGTGATTGATCTAAAACTACCGAATGACACCGACGATATTGCTGCAGTCTATGTACCATTGTCGCGTGTGAAATGTTTGGCTGATCTTATTATTTTACGGCACTTCGATTACAAGATTTTGCTTGTTAAACCGAGCAAATCACAAGTCGCCGAAATAGAAAGACTCGATAAACTGTATTTAGATACGCAAACGCGTTTTTCTCAATGGTTCCAATAAGTTTTCTGCATTGTAAGAAAACTTTTATTATTTGTCTCTAAATTTTCTATGTAATTTTCTTTTTTTTATGTATTCAGTTGATATTGTATTCATTTCAACATTGTTTTTTTCTGTATCCAGGTCTTCTATATATTAGCATTGTGTTTTTATTTTTTTCAATTATAGTTTGATATATTTACTAGCTATAGATATATCGTTGTTTTTATGTCTATTTTGTCGTTTTTTTGGTCACAAATCGAATAAATATATTTGCGTCATGTCATTGCTGAGAAAAATTTTTAAATAAATACTCTTGGTTATAGTAAAGATTCATACGACTCATTCACTAAATCATTCTGTAGGACAGTGCCACTACAATGATGTATACATGTTGTATACATGTGATTAAAAAATATACTCACGAAAAGTACAACTATTATTCACCTTAGAGATACTTCTTTTATTTCAAATCACGGTTTGAATGTATTTTGGCGCTGTTATATATACAATGATCGAGCATAATTTCCAACACTCGCCAGCAACTCTAAGAGGCATATATTGTATGATTGTCCTTGCATGATTCAATAATGTTCGTGCCTCTAAGCAACTTTATAAGTTGAGGCAGATTTTACCATTCATAATTTAAATTTCTCTATACATATTCATAGAAAGACTAACCTTTGTTCATAATATTAATCATTGTTTAAAAAGTTGCCGATAAGATTACCGATTTTATGTGTAAAAGTCTCCATCATTCTAAACTGGTTCTACCATTATACATCATGATAAATGTTATAACAGATATACTGTGGCACGTTTGATACTATCGACAATGATCTCAACAAGATGCAATAGTAAATAAAAAAAGCTAGCCATTCGTAGTGATAAGACTAGACAAGTAATTTGAATATATCAATATACACTCAGATACTTGAATTAATATAAAGAAAAGCATATACCAAAAGAAACACTCTTTTATTTTAGTCATGTCCACTATCGATACAGCAAATATAGTTTCTTTCAGTAATGTTTTTATTCTGACCAACTATTCAGTTATTTTGTCCAAACATAAAAACCGGTTCTCATCCTTGACTTGACATAGTTTTTTCAACTTTTTGTATCTGATATTCCTTATTCAGACCCATTTGACTTCGACTATTGACTTTTATTCAATGAATCCCAACACTTCGAAGCGGCACTTTTAGAGATAACCCAGTGCAGCAGCTAGTCGCTCGTCGGCGCTCCGAAGGGGCGCCACTCGCGGCTAGCTGCTGCCAAGTCTAATCCCACCTTTCCATAGCACTATCCCGAATTGCTGACTAAATCTCGAAAAAAAAATTTCGAAAGAAAAAACCTCGAAAAAAAATATCTCGAAAGATGAAATTCCGAAACAGCAAAATGTAGAAAAAAAATTCTCGAAACAATAAATCTCGAAAGGCAAAATCCCGAAACACAACATGTAGAAAAATGGCTAATTCGAACAGAAAAAACACAAAATGCAAAAACTCAAATTTTAATACATTGAATTTTCAAAACAAAAATTCGAAAGATGCCCTCTCATTCCACGATCATTCGATCAGATTCCAATAGATATTATGATGGCTGACGTGTTTTCCTTTATTTTTCTTTCAGAGTGTGGGTGTGGGTTCTGTTTTCATCTATAACCACACACCCATATCCACAAAACCTATACCCACACTCCACACCCACACCACCACTCACACCGACACCGACACCCATACCCGCATCGACATCCACACCGACACCCATACCCGCACCCACATCCACACCCATACCCGCATCCACATCCACACCCATACCCGCACCCGCATCCACATCCACACTCACACCGACACCCACGCCCATACCCTCACCCAAACCCACACCCACACCCGCACCCGCACCCCCACTCACACCGACACCCATACCCACACCCACATCCACACTCCCACTCACACCGACACCAACACCCGCAGCCGCACCCACACCCACACCCTAGTTCCACATTTCAGCTCCAAAGGGACCGCTCTAACAAGCTTTTTTTTCTTCGATAGTTTACTTTTTCAAAAATTTTTCTTTCGATAATTCATTTTTTCGAGATTTTTGTTTTCGAAAAGCTGATTTTTCGAGATGTTAGTTTTTCGAGTTTTTATTTTTTCGAAATTTTATTTTTCGATATTATTTTGTTCGAGATTTTTTTTCGAGATTTTTTTCTTCGAGATTTAGTCAACATACCACTATCCCTCTGTATTTTAAATTCATCTGGTCCAGGACTAACTATTTCAAAATTTCGTTAGATCTAAAGCATTAGAATTATCGACAGGAATTTTCAAACAGAAGTTTTCTCATGAATTATTTCTCATTTCCGCGATTTGATTGTAGAACTGAGAAACCAGAGTTTTCTTTGAGGTTCTCATTAAGGAAATCTTAGTGCACTATTCTTCAAAATGTCTAACCGATACGAAGATCTTTAGTGAGAACAGTCTGTAGTATGCTTGCAATGTTAACGATTAACAGTTCATTAGCGCCCCTTTTGGGCACCAGCCACGGCTAAGTCCTCCTTTTACATAAGTGCACTTGAACGACAGGCTCTTATTGTCCATGTAATACAAAAGCTACGACATCATTCACATATGCCTTTTCAAAACTATTTTCTTCGAATAACAGTAGCTAGACATTGCACATATCAGAATTCCCGAAAACATACCAGCTTAAAAGCGTCACTTTTCATAATAGTAATTATAGCATACATATGACAAATTAATACCAGGTCCCAGTTTGAGACCCACGCCTATCCATGTATATATTTCCTCAGATGATAGATTTAAAAACACGAAAGAACCTTTCTTATAAGTATCAAACATGACCAAATTCAATAGCGTATTCACTCTTATCGCGTACATTTAATTGATAAATAGCCAAAAACCATTCCATAGTAACTACAAATAACTCACTTAATTGATAAATATTTTCATAAGATGAAAACAATCACGCGATTTCCAATTATTGTCTTCTTTTTCATACATTTATGCAAAATCGAAAAAGACATATACTGTTTTAGCTGATCATCTACTTCAGTGAATGCACATTCTAAATCCACAAAAAAATATACGAATCGAAAAAGTAATTCTTTTCCATTCAAGTTCGTTTTCAATGAAGCGAATTTAACTGTTTTAATGATATTTTCTATCCATACATTGTCACTATATTCTATCCTTCGAGAAAAATTGGTCTTATAATACATACGAAAATATTTCTCCTTTTTTATTACTTTGAGCCCCTTTTGAAACTCATCAGATCTAACCCCTTCACATTCTCTTATTAAATCCTTATAATTTAACGCCCTTCATAAAGCAACTCTCCAGCGCACCAGCTAGTCGCTCGTCGGTGCCACTCGCGGCTAGCTGCTGCAACCTCTGATTTTCTTCTCCCATGAGATAGTTCTTTATACTCAAACCCTATTAAATGCCAAATTGCTCTTACTTAGAATGTTAGATTTATAACACCATCGCTCCACATGAGCAGCTCCGGACCAACAGTTTCCTATTATTTATTCCTAATTTCTTTAACCCAATGGTTTAACCAATACAGTAGAAATTTATTAGGACCTCTGATTTGGAGAATCTTAGTTGATTATTCTTGATAAATGCAAGTTTCAAGTCGATCTTTTGCTAAACAACATTAGAATATGTTCGCAATTTTACCGACCAGTAGTTCGCCAGCACTTCTCTCAGGCCTTACTCGTAGTCCCTTGTTGCATTATCGGAATACATTAAAACAATCACTGATCATTCTACATTTATCCTACAGGCTGTACCTTCACTTACAAGATTCTTTTAATGCTGCTTTTCTCGACTTAAGCAGAGTGCACCCCCAAAACAAACCATTTAACTTAGAAACCACCATCAATAAACAGTAATGTGTAAACACTGTTCTATCACACTACGACTTACTGAAACACTCAACCCATTAGGTCACACTCCGATTCATGTCCATAACGATACTGTGAAGAGACTACCGCAACTAAACAGCAAACACAGACTCCAAATACGCACAACGATTTTCCATATTTTGAATTTCCCTTTTTTTTCAAATGCCTTTTTCTCAAAAAAATTCGCTTTTACCTTAGACAATAGTTCAGAGAGAAAGGTATAATTTTTTCATGCAAATAAATATTTGAGTTTTTGAACAGCTGACTTCAGATTCAGGTTCCCCGACCCCGATTTACTTTCGTCAACCTTTACAAAATATCGTTATTTTCTCAAAAAACTCTTCCCTTAACTCTAAAATCTCAATTCAAAATTTTGAAAAACTGACTTCAGATTCGGATTCCCCGACCTCGATTCACTTTCGTCAACCTTTATAAAATATCGTTATTTTCTCAAAAAACCCTTCCCTTAACTCTAAAAACTCAATTCAAAATTTTAAAAAACT
>CAJNOL010002344.1:2671-31269 GCA_905250125.1 Rotaria sordida | reverse complement strand
TCAGAGCATCCTACTCATAAATAGACCTATCTCTGGGCAAAGTCTCAAGTCGAAATATCGTCATTCGATTTTTCGGTATGTACCATGCCATAGGCTAAAATTCCAGTAAAATCCCTATAACTCTGGACAGAAGGCCTAACAGCACTTATCCTTTTGAGGTTTTTCATACTTCACTGGGTCTACCTTATGCACACAGTTCGAACTCAAAAGCGATTGGACAGTTGAAAACGTTCCCTCGTAAGTCTTGCTAGTTTTATTCAAAGAATCGTACATTTATGTATAAAAAATAAAAAAAGAAACAAGAAAACGTTTCCTGACTATAATCTCTAAACATAGTTAGCTTCACAAATCTAGAAATCAAATCATATATTACCTAGTTCTGCATTAGTCTTCATCTACAATATGCTACTCATCGAACAGAGAACAATAGAAAAACTATATTGTATTTTTGCAGTATAGGAGCACCAAACTAGAAGAGATTTGTGATTCATCCATATAGGAGTGAGGGTGTGAGTATGGGCGTAAGTAGGTGTTATTGAAGAAAAGATCCACACTCCACACCCACGTGCAATTAGAAAATAATTTCTAGTTTTAGGATCTAATCCAAATATAAACACTAAGGGTTTAGTTCTAAACTTAAAGGTAATTTTTTGGATTATGATACACACCTAGTCAAATAGACTGTTGTTTGCTGACAGTTTCTTTCACCAAATCTTTGGGATTCGAATGATCTGAAAGCACAGACAAATCTAAGCCTAAGCTCCCACATTCAAATCCAACTTGGAACTGAATTCAAACAAAACGATGTGAAATCTCAAGGCTTTTGATTTATTGAAGATTGAATTCATTCAGATAATCAAAGTCAGATTGGAAAATCTCATTAAGAACTTTAACGGGATAGTTCCGATCGAACTTCACAAAAAAATTAATCAATGAAGTTTGGTTGCGAAAGTTTTGGTCGACCGGATCAGAGTTCAAAAATTCTTCTATCCGACAAGCTCTACCCTGTTTTGCTACCTATTCCCAACATCTATCTTCAAAACCAACTATCCATCTTTCGTTTAGATCCAAATTTTACTATTAAATTGCTGAAGGCAATCCGCATACAAAAACGATGGACAATTGGTTTGACGGTATGATTAGAATAATAATGACGAATAATAAACGAAACAGTATGCATGCAACTAATTATTCATGTTTTATTTCAGAAAATCAGGGAAAACGCCGAAAAAAAGCAAATCGTTCATCACGCCAAGACCGAGGACGCATTCGTATGTTTTTTTTTACTGAATTTCATTCTGTTTATTATTGTTTGTCTAATTATTCTAGGTAAACGAAATTTGGCAAGTAAGAAAACAATGTAAATTCTCTCATACATCATTTTATGTTTATATATTATCATATAGACAAGAAAAGAGTTTTAGTCTTGGACAGCATAGGGGATTCACATCCTAATGATGGTGTTCGAAATGTCCAATGCATGGGATATCTGTTTAACAGCCAAATTTCTACTAGAAGCAACTATAATGATGATGAATACATTGAGACAATGATTATCGAAACTTGTGATAACTTAAATAAATTTCAATTTTCGTCAACAACTGCCATCGAAACATCACAAGAACAAATCAATGATTTGGTTCTTTGGATAATTGATAAGCCATTGAATGTAACAGCTTTCCAACAGAATATGTAAGCATATACATTTCATTATTCATATTGCGTATCGAATATCATTTGTGCTGTTAGATATGAATGTTATGAAGCAACACCTAGAGATGGTTCAAGTATCCGTTCAGATTTAGAAAAGTAACATGAACTTTCCGAGGATCAATCACCATTTGTTTTCAAATTCTTATAGATTAACGAACAATCCACCATCCCAAATATTTGAAAAAATCATTCATTGTTTACAGGCAATGCCTTATCTTGACAAATCGTTTCATAAATATGGCAAACTATCGCAATCAATACAAAAGTTTAGTAAGCATAGAGAAATGCAACCTAACTCTTTATTTGTGATCAATATTATTTGTGCACAGATTTGTTTAGTTGAGAATGTTGTGGCTAATAGTTGACATATTTATAAATATTTGAAAAAAAACTGTTTTTGAGTAATACTTATTTGAATGAATGAACTTGCTAAGGCTAGTATGGTAGACAGAGATGGACAAGTCAAGTCAAGCTAAAAATGACTTGACTTGAGTAAAAAAATTGGTGACTTTCTCATCTATGATATTGTGCTTAGATCTAAATTAGTCATCAAGTGAAGTTGGGAATAGCTGAACTTGAGATTACTGATCTACACCTGTGTTCGGCGCATGCCTGACTTGAATACATAAATACATAAGGGGGGTATGAGCAATATAGTTACAGTCTATTAATCGTCATAATTGTGCTGAATCCAACTAAATCAATTCCGCCCCCAGAATCAGCTCCATTCGATTCCGGAATTCCCAACCGTAGAACTAACTCGCTTTATTCGAAAATGATTGAGTTCCCTCAATTTCTGGAACTCCACCCGATTCCAGAATTCCGTCTCATTCTCACCCTCATCATGCCTTGTGTAGTTACAGAGAAATATCTAAAATAAGTGAGCGATTCCAGATCGGAATTCTGAGAATTAGATCGAAGCGGAACTAGACGAAATCGGACAGAAATGCTGAGAATTGCTTGGAATACCTTCTCATCCTCACCCTCAGCTTGCCTTGTGTAGTTAAAGATAAATATATGAAATAAGCGAGAGATTCCGGAACGAAATTTCTGGAATTGGATCGAAACGGAACTAGACGAAGTCGAACGGAATTACCAGTAATTCCTAGCAATTCCGACGAATTCCGTTCCATTCCGGATTTGGATCGAATTCTAGAACCGAACGGAATTAATGGGAATTGCTAGGAATTCCATCCGATTCCGTCTAATTCCGCTTCGATCTAATTCTCGGAATTACGTTCCTGAATCGCTCACTTATTTTAGATATTTCTCTGTAACTACACAAGGCATGCTGAGGGTGAGGACGAGATGGAATTCCGGAATCGGATGGGACTGATTCCGGGAGAGGAATGGATTCCCGCAATGTGCAACATTGCAGAATAGGATGACTGCTAAAGAGGGTATGGGTGTGGATGCCAGTGTGTGTGAGGACAGTGATCTTCTCTTTACCCACACTCAGCATAAGGTGCATATTCATTTGTTGCTATTTTACTCTTTCGCACCCACACCCCCAAGAAAAATTTTTAAAGATAATCTTGGTTACGACTTTCAAAAACCGTTGCTCATATTTTATCGAATTGATTTTCTACATTAAATTTTCATTTGATTGAAAGTGTCCGAATACAAATTAACATTTAACCAAGAGCAACTACTTCATCAGCGTCGTGTTCATATTCTCCATCGATACTCCTTTGGCTTTTTATTCGTCCATCATGATAAAGTATTTTTTTCTTCTATCTGTCTTTACATCTTACAGTGAGTTTTATAGTTCTTTGTAGCGCCGCACCGTAATGGTGGTGAATGTCGCCGTATTATCAAAGGACACCCAAGTATGAAAGTTAATGACACATTTGAAACAGCGTGGGAAACAGCTGTACGAGTAACTGCTAAACAGCTTGAGTATCAGAATGATGAAAAGAATGGAGAATGGGATGCATTTAACATTAATCAGTATAAAAATGAATGGATACCTTCTACCTATTTGGAGTGTGCTTTCGAAGAAGCCTTTTCGGAAAGATATCAACGATTGATGGGGATCTTCGTAATACATCTTCTCAAGACTATTAAATTTCGAGTAAAAGATTATGAATACCACCAAGTAAATAATTTGAAAAACTTCTTTTGATATACTTTACAATACAAATATTCTATTTATAGGACAAATGCCAGTGGATTTCATTTGACACACCAGTAAATAAAGAAAACTTTTATACAGCTTATCCATTTATTAAGTAAGTCTGCATTAAATTATAATCAGTACAAAAATCAAATGAATTCACTTGTCTAGATACTTTAAATCGAATCCACATTTGCTATCGAATTAAGAAAATATCAACGACCAATTAATATAAACCAGAGACTTTCTGCATAACATTTATTATATTATTCTATTTTGATTCGTGCAATCTGATTTTATGAATAAAAAAGATTTATTTAACCCAGAAAAGAAAACAGCCGTACCTTGTATTGAAATAGTCACACTGCAATCTTTCATTTCAGCAAGGGTTGGTCTGGGTGTGTTTATAGAGAAATAATACCCTCACCCACACTTACATCGTTAGTTTATGCATGCATTTTCAGAAGTGTGTGATCGAGTACGTGTAAGCAATGCAAGTTCCATACTATGCATTTTTCAAAAAGAATCAATAAAAAAGCTACTTGAGTTCTTAGATTTTGTACATAAACTAGCTCCCTGAAACTTTCATGTAACACCCCTGCTTATAATAAAAGATCCTCCCCCCTCCATATATTAAAAGAACCTTCTTAGCAAAAAGTTTGAAAAACGCATTATAAGACCCGAGTCTTTTCATCGATCAAGACAAAATTTCAAAAGCTTTTTTCCGAAAATTTTCCTGTTTTTATATTCAACCAAGCCGACAAAAGTTTCTCAGCCTCGTGTAATCATTAGGAGATGGTCTATATCCATTTAAGTTCAGGATGAGATTATACTAATTTCAGTAAAAAAAATTCAACAATAAGTTCGAATACTAAACTTCAAGTGTTCGTTGAAGTTTTATAAACTATTTATCGATTCTTTCTTTGGACTCGAGCTGTTACGATGCTAGACCCAAATTTCGTTCTATGTGGTATTCGGAAATATCCATCAAAATGACTAAATATAATGAAAGAAATCATAAGATTCCGGTTGAAAATACTATCGAAATTCAGTGTAACAACTCATAATTATCACTTTAATTTCATTAGAATTCCATGTATAATTTTAGTGAGTATGAATAGGAACTCGATTCTCTGAGAATTACACCGTATGCCACCCCTGAAATCTACCTTTTCCACAGATTTTTGTCGACTTTCTATATGTAAATCGTATTCATATTTTTTTTCAGTGCAGATGTGTGCATTTCTATATTTTCGAGACCTTTAATAGATATTTGAATGGGTGTGGGTAGATCTTCTATTTGCTGACACCCACACCCGCCAACATTCATGAACATGTCACCAGGAAAACTATGCGAAATCTGCTGTAAATATTCCATATCAGACGGAAGCGAATAGATATGATATCGACTCCACATTGTATTAAGATAATTGTTACAATCAAGGTAACCATCGATATTATATCCTCTTTGAGTAAATGTACGTCGAATATTATCAAAAGACGGCTTAAGTTGTCCATTTATGTTGACATGTTTGGTAACAATATCGAATATAAATGTATGTAAATTTGATAATTGTCTAAGAAAAGAATTCTCTAGATGAGCACCATCAACGGATGACGTTCGTTGACTAAGATGAAGAGATAATGTTAGTTTTTCCAAATGTAACATTCGACGAAGAAGTGAAACAACTAGACTATCAAATTCACTTGTTGCAAGATATACAAATAACGAAAAACATTCCAGTTTAACCAGATTTTTCTATAAAAAAATATAGAGTAATCTTTATTCGAATGTCTATCATTTGCCCCAAGTTGGTTACGACAATCAATCTCCAAATCAAAATCCCCATTTGAGAATTTTGATTTGGGGATTTTTTAATTTAGGAATTTTGTGACATGAAATATATCACACGTTCTGTAGTTCAGTACCATTCTTTTTCTTTTCCAAAACCGTATTACCAAAACTAAAACTTTTGAAGTCATATTTGTTAGAGGTGTTTAGTTTGGGTTACCTAAACATAATAAAAACAATTTTTCCCATGAATCTGGTGACCAGAATGTATCTTTGTTTACTATAAAGTTCCCTTTTTGACAATCCAAAATATTTTTTGGTCACCAGTTTCACCTCAAAATTGTTCGTTGTAGTACCCCAAAATACATTCTGATCACTAGATTCATGGAAAAACTGTTTTTATTATGTTTAGCTAACGCAAACTAAGCACCTCCAGCAGATATGACTTCAAAAGTTTTAGTTTCGGTAATACGATCTTGGAAGAGAAAAAGAATAATATTGAACTATAGAATGTATAATATATTCATGTCAAAAAATTCCCAAATGAAAATTTCCATTTTGGGGATTTTGTTTGATGATTGATTTGTGGCACCCAATTTGAGGCAAATGATAACCTACTATTTGTTCGAGGACAAAGTAATTTAACAAATCTCGATATTAAGGCTTCCGCCCCACTCAAAAAAAGTCAATTTTCGTTCGAACTTTTCTAAATTGAGATAAATGCATCGAAAGATAGCCCGTCTTCAGATCTTTCAGATATGATATAATTTTTTATCGAACGCCCCTTTTTTGGCTGAAAATTTTGATGATTTCTGTAGTCAGCTGCATGAAAAATATGATTTTTCCTGAAAAAAATCGGATTTTGAGGTTTTTGCATGGAAAATAAGTATTTTAATAAAAACCAGAGACGTTTCAACAAGTTTTATTAATCATTATAGAAAAACCAACTCAACTGAGATCAAAACAAGAGCGGAGAGGAATAAGAGAAAGAGAAGGATGGAAAACCATATGATTCAGTATAACCAACATAGATTTTCTCAATCTGACATTTATGACGTTATTTTTGTGAGTTCTCCTTCTCTGCAGCTCGCTCATTCGCTTACTCTTTCTTTCTATCATATCTATTTTGACAAATTATGAGTAATGCTTTAATCATCTACATGTCATAAAATGTTTGTTATGAATATTATTCATAAAATAAAAGGATCGAGGCAATATAGAATTGATCGTAGTACAATGCTTTCGACCAAGTCCAATGTGACTATGTCGTAGAAGATAGAACTACTTATGCAATGAAACTCAACAAGTCACGAAGAAGAAGTCTATTTATACATACTGTACAAAGATATATGACAGTTGGTGATTCTTCTCTTCAAAAATGCCAAAAAACCGTGTAAAAGTACAAAAATCTTGAAAAATTTCAGTTCAAAAAAATGTTTTTTGTTTTTTCTCGGTTTATAATTTGTCGATTTTGCTTCCAAGATTTCTGGGTACAGGCTCTGTCAATATATTTAAATTTTGTTTTTGTTTAGAAGAGCGTATCGAGATGTAAGGCATCACAGAGTCCTTTTTTTTTAATTAAGCTTTGTTTTTTGTTATGTATACAGACATTTATGTAACTCGACACCCATTTTTGGCGCGTTTTTTGAGTCATTGAACTTGTGATACCCTGCATCCTGACATGCTCTTTCAAACAAAAAAAAAGCTAAATATATTGACAGAGCCCGAACCAAGAAATCTTGGAAGCAATATGAGCTATTTTTGACGCTTGTTTGGTTCATATCTCTATCAAACGTCATGGGATCGAGCTGAACATTTTATCATAGCCTCCTTACTTCAGCCCCAACATATGCTCCAAATTTCAGCCTATTTGGACGTACCTGGGCTGAGATCGGTTTTTAAGTGGGGAGGGGGGAGGCCGTAATGATTAATATTATTGAATTAAATTTTTAAAGGAAAACATTAACCATTAATATTAATGAATAATGAAAAACATTAATTAATGTCATGAACTAAGTCCCATTAAATAAAATGGTCCGATCCTACTCTACAGTCTGATCAATTCTAAAGAACATTAATAGACAATTTTCGTTGAGAAGTAATCAGAATACTTTCTATTTTCATGCACGTCTTTGTACTTCAAGATTATTTTGTACTTTCAATATAAAAAAGTGCCAATCTTTACTCTCTATGATGAAATATGTTGACGACATCTCAGACTAGTCAACTCGCTTTTCTTCAGTTAGTTTCAATTATATATCGAATGAACAAGCGTCACTCTGCTATTTAGACTTTAAAATGTCATCTGTCTATTGTTAAATCGTATTTTGCCGCCAGAAAATCCATCGGATCATATATTCGAATTCACGATTGTCTAGTTTTTTTCGTTCTAATGACTAGTTTGAACGGAATGAACAGAAAAAAAAACGAACTAAACATAATAGATGTAAGTACATTTTGAACTAGTTCAAACATAGTTGAAGAACACATTTCTTGAAAAGATAATCGGTACTGATGGATATGCAAGATGTTTCAGACTATATCTGATAGATAGTATGAATATTATAGAGTAGTCTTGTTTGATGTCGGTACTTATTTGTTGCTTACCGGGGAGAGTAAACTTGATTTTGATGTTTTTCATGGGCTAAAACTAGATTCTTTCTTTCATACCAACAATGACATATTAGTACTGACATGAGCATTTTTTTCTTCTTCGTATTTCAATAGCTTTTTGACTTGTTTATTTCTATTTTGACTTTGATAGTGATGAATAGACATCATTGTGATTTGTATAGAGATTTCTTTTAGTGAGTTTTCTGAAAAAGATTTAATAACAAATACACACTGATTTAAATTGAAATCTTTTTTTTTTTCTTTCCTTAGTTCATTCAAGTTATCATTGTTTGCGATATATAGATGTAAATAAAAACTTACTGATTGCCTTTTTATCTATTTGATATCATATTTAATTATGTATTTACTGTCATTGTTTCAGGTAACTCTTCGTACTCAATATTAGTATGTTATTTAAAATGTTATTCCTTTTTTTTCTTTACTTTTAAGCTACTTTGTTTTTAATCATTAAAGCTCATTATTGTCGTGTAATTTCATAATTATAAGCAAATATAGTTCGCTTTAGCAATGTCAATCAATCTATGTTTTCTTCAATACAAAATTTATAACGATATAAAAAAAATATCTTCAATTTATCTAGGAATCTAGATAAATCTTGATAAAGAATGTTAGATATTTGCTATTCATCAAAAAATGAAATTTAATGCGCAAAGATTTCACATGTATTCTATATTCATGAAATTATGTTTAGTGCATCCTTTAACTATTGTTGTCGACAAAATTAAAATCAAATTTTTTTTTTTTGATTATCTTTTATCATACAAGTAGTTGATTCTTGAAATTCATCAAGTAATGACATTCAGTAGAAACGTCATAATTTGATTTCAGTTTGAATTTTAATTGATTTTCTTTGTGAAGTTAATTAAACTATTTTTTCGAAAAATTATTTGAAAAGTAAAATGAAAAATGTGCCTTATTTTACAAATTAACTTATCATAATCTTTGTAAATTGTTATTTTAAATATTTATTCAAATAATTTAATGAAAAAACACAGAAATAATCTAGATGATATTAATCGATGTAAGATTACATACATAAAACCCTAGATTTGTTTCTATTGAAAATTACTTTTATAAAAAGCTTTAAGTATTATCATGGGTAAATACATTAAAAAAAAATAGATACTTCTTCTACCTAAAAATGGTGTTAAATAAACACATTATTTACTCGACTACATTAATTGTCAATTAATAATTTTACATTCTCATATTCCGACATAATGTTTTATCAATCTTTTAAGTTAAAGAATTTTTTTATAAGAGAAAAATTTAAGGTTCAATGAAAATATAAATGATGAGTGCACATTATTTCCAGAACAGTGGCGAAGCCAGGATGTTGAACTAACGAGAGAATCTCTTCAGCTGTCTAATTTCCGATTTCAGTGATTTTTTTTTGTCGATAGAAACAACATGGTGTTCTAAGTTTTTTAAAAAGGTGGAACCTCTAGAAAATAGACATATTACGAATTCGATAACTTAGTCAAATCTCAATAGGAACTCACACCCTTTGCGGGGTTTTTATTAGAACATTATACAGTATCTATAAACTAAAAACAAAAATTACTAAAATCTGAAAGAATGTGGCTGCAGAGGTTTCCTTCTGAGCATTCGTCACTGTTTCAAAACCTTCTAAGATTAATATAATATATGCACAGCTGCATGTTTTTTTTATTTAATCTCGTTAAATTTATTATTTTGATCTATCTACTGATATTTTATCAAAAAAGAATACAACGCTAATTTATTTTTTACTTTTTCCAACTATATCAATAAAAAAAACCAGCATGCGGAAGGTGGAAACTACCATTATCTACTTCATATTTTTATCAGCATGTGTTTGATTAACGCTTTACCTCCCATTGACAACTAGAATTACCATTTTTAGAAAAATTGCAGAAAATAAAGAAAGTGTCGGATTGAAAAACGATAAGAGCCTTTTTTTTAGTAAAGATCATGGACTATCAATTGGTAAAAAGAATATTTTTTGTTCATTGCTCCGTTTTTGAAATATCGAGCCTTCAAAATCGATAATTTTGAAAAGAATTGAAATTTTTCAAATAAAATATTCTATACCCATAAGCAATAGAGATCTTTTGGAATTTTTGTACAATATTAATTGATGAACAAGTCCACTAATGAATAAAATATGTTTCAAAAGTTTCATGATAACTTAACGAATTACACATGCTCAGACACACACTATTGACCATGCAGTCACTATTGGGCAAATAAAGAACAATCATGAACAAAGTTAATATATGCATTATAAACCTCAACTCATGACAAGTTGAAATAATATTTATTTTGAATTAAATTTCTTCTGAGATCATAAAATAGCTCAGAGCAAAAAAGACTCTCATTTGACAACACGTATAAAAAACGCATATATTCCCATGTGTTCGAATTGCGACGCAGTTACGCGTAACTGCGATCGCACTGTGACCCGTAATTGCGGAAAATTGCGGCGCAGCTACGCGTAACTACGAATTTTTTACCGTAGCTGAGCGCAACTGTGATATTTTATTCGAAGTTACGCGTAACTGCGTCGCAGTCGATCGTAGTCGAACATATGATTTGTTTTGCTGCGATCAATGCGCCGCAGTTACGCGCAAATGCGACGCAGTTGTTAAAAAAGTGGCGACATGGGTTCTTTGGCATTAATTTTTATCGGTTCACAACTGTTTCTTTTCCGATTATTTCTAAAGCACGAGATATATGTTGCTTCTGCTCACTTAATAGTACGGTCAAAGAATAGAAACACAAGTCTCATGATGTTGTTCAATTCTCTTTTTCCATCACATGATCGCT
Organism: Rotaria sordida; assembly: GCA_905250125.1. Taxonomy (NCBI): domain Eukaryota; kingdom Metazoa; phylum Rotifera; class Eurotatoria; order Philodinida; family Philodinidae; genus Rotaria; species Rotaria sordida. The sequence goes on along the minus strand of CAJNOL010002344.1, from coordinate 20,206 downwards.
GAATCTATCAAGCCGTCCTACTCTAGGAGCAAGACATTCGATGGATCAGACAATATCATTGGCATATTAGAGAGGCTAATAATTTATTTATAAAGTTATTTTACCAGTGGCTCTTATGGAACCGCTATGGGGGGATAAAGAGTTAATAATAGTTTTTATTCTAATTTCTATGCACACTTTCAATTCTCATTGAAGCATGTAATCGATTGTAAAAAATAATCTTAAAGAATTTACAGAATTATGTATAGTCTATTAAAACCACTTTGTATGCATAAGGATATGCAAAAACTATTAATAAATACTTGCCGTTAGCATATAGATATATACTCTAAAGAGTTTTATACAAAACAAAACTATATCTTGAATATTTGAATGAATAGATGATGTTCTTCTTCTTATTTGATCAAACTAAATAATTAATATAGATGTCTATCTATGTTATGGAATATTTACTATACAATATAATCGTATATTCGATTTCTAGTCAATAATTTATTTTCTATATTTCATATATACATGTATATATGATTTTGAGAAATTTTCTTGAAATAATCTTTGATGGCTTTTATTAATCTAATATGTATATAAGAAATATATATGTATATTTGTCTGATCATGATTTATGATATTTGTAGGTCAAATTTTTAATATGTAATTTTTTTGGTCTTTTAGTATCGTAATAGAGAAAGTGCGTGTCTAATACAACCTGATTATTTATATTCTTTATGGATAATAATAGAAAATTAGTATATTTAACGGTAGACATCTTTCCTTTCTTTCTTTTCTTGCATTTTACCTTTATATTTACATATAGGTAACTACGCAATATAAATGTTAATAACTAATGAAGAAAACTGGAGGAGGAAAAAAGCTACAGTGAGTGTTATCTTTCTTTATCCTTACGTTTTTGTTTTTCTTTTTTGTCGCCTAACCAAAATTGTCTCCAATAAAATAAGAGAAAGAAAAAAGAACGGAAGTCCCTAAAAATATACGAATATATGAGTGAGAAATATAATATACTTATTAGAAAATGTAAAAAGAAAAAGAATCACAAAGGAAACTAACAGTCTATTGACTTTATTACAAAAACAAGAAGAAAAAAAAACGAGAGAAAAAGAGAAAAAAAAATGAGAGAGAAAGAGAGAAATATCGTTTTCTAATAACAGTCATTTGTGCATTAAACTTATTCAACGATAGTTATTCTCTGCTGCTGGCGGCAGAGTTTCTCCTATTATCATATCGCAGGCGATCATCCTTTGCAAAATTCAATATAATTATCTATAAAGAAAAATCATGCCATCATATTCTTACTTTCAACATGAACAACAAAATCAAAATTCTTTCTTCGATCTATCGACTAGTTCGACAGATGATTTTGATTTTTTTAATATTGATACTGGTCGACAACAAAAAGAATGTCCTGGTAACAAGGTAATAATAATAATAATAATAATAATAATAATATTTATATATGATTCAAAACAGAAAAAAAAGTATTTAGTTGACAAAAGAATTAAATTTTAAAAATGAAATAAATAAGATAATGAGTTAATGTCAAATAAAAGTTTTTATGAAATATTTTTCAATGTTCATAATATTTTAATCTAAAGTGTAGTTTTCAATAAGAAAAAAAAAACATTTGTATTTTTATATGATTTAGCCATTTCGAAAGCGTCGTGATGATACGAATGTCGTCATTAATAAACTTTATGAAGCAACATTAATGCGACGACCTGGCGGCGAGCATGAAATTGTACGTACAGGTGGACGAAAAAATAAAAATGAAATTTTGGGTTTAACAAATGCACGTTTCGTCAAAGAAAAACATTTAAATGGCGTTAAATATTCACGTAAAAAACAAATCTTCTGTTTTCTTTTCTATTATTATTATAATTACAGGTGACGTCGAACTTGTACGAAGCATTCACACAAATGTGAAGAATGGCGAATTTATTCTCGTCCTTCGTACTGATGGCCGTATCGTAGCTATGAGTGACGAAGTTGAATATCATTTAAACAAAACAATGGTAAAATACCTTTTTTTTTTGATAAACAATAAAAAATCTATTTTTAGCGTTCATTATATACTCAATGTATGAACATTTTTGAATGTCTTGATAAAAGTGATGGTGACAAATTACAATCAATTCTTGATTTATCTGATGATCCAACTAATAAAGAACATCGTTTAGTTTGTACTCTTCGTTTACCTAAAGGAAAACGTCCTAGTCGAACACGAGAAGATATTAAGGTATAAAAAAAAAAAAAAATTTTTTCTATTTATTTTGTTTCATCTTCTTCTTTTGTTCTACATAGACAATAACTATGGCTGGCCACTTTTATTCATGTCATAACTCAAATTATGATCGATTATTTATTGCACGTTGTGAAGCTTTGGTGTCTCATACAGCAAATGAAACGAGTTCATCGCAAATACCATTCATTAATAATACAATAATGAAATTAACATTAAATGATGATATGACTATTTGTATGATATCATCAAAGTAATTTATTTATAAGAAAAATTTAAAACAAAAAAAATTGATTTTCTTTTTGTAGTGTAAAAGATATACTTGATTATTCAAGAAATGAAATTATTGGAAGTTGGTTTGGAAGATTTTTAGAAACAAAGGATTTAGAAAAATTTGAAACAATTCTACAAAGAAATTGTAAAAGATTAAATTTTATTACAACACAAAAAAACAACGAAAAGAAATTTTTTCTTTTTAGTACAAACACCAACAAATGTTCATGATATATTTGATATGTATACAAAGAATGGTGAAAATCGTTTAACATTTTTATGTCAAATACGGCCAACTCGTGAACGACGATCAAAATCAATTAAATATACAATCATTGCTCAATTAATTGAGTAAATTTATTTTTTTTTTGTTTTTCTAAACATTTTTGCTTTTTTGTTTCTATTAGTCCATCAATGAGAAATGAATATATGAAATATGTTCATACAGAAATTGAACTAGATCAAACAACAATTCAAGTCGAACATGTCGATCTAGGTATGTATAGTACAATTAACATTTATAATGAATATAATTTTTTTAATTTAGTATCACCAACAATGCCAAAAACAAGTGAAGATACTATTATGGTACAAAGTCCATCACTTGCTATGGGACTTCTTATGTCCGATAATACTACTACTAATAATAATAATGAATTTTGTCATCAACAACAACTCTCACCATTCGCTCGAACACTTTCAAATGTTGTTGCCCCGTTCATATTTGATGATGAATCTTTACAATTATTTGAACATAAATATGATCAATGTCAAACAAATTTACCTATGCAATATTGGCCAAATAAAATTATCGATGACACATATATAAAATATCAACTTGAACAAGAATTAGCAAGTATTGATGCACTTATTGATGAATTTTAGAAGATTGATGATGATTTAAGAAGAAAAGAAATAACAATTGCGCAGGAATTTTTATTGTTTTTGTTTTCATTTTGTCACAGCTGGTCTGAACTTATATAACGTATTTCCATTTTTTGTTTTTTTGTTTTTTTGAAATTTAAAAAGCCTGGAGCGTTTAAAATTTTTCTGTTGTTTTCTTTTTTTCTCATTGATATTCAGTATCATTTAGCTTATTGTCTGTCATTTGCTTTTCGTTTTTGATGTTGTCAGTAGTTCGTAAAGAAGAAAATACCTGCGCACGATCTACCGGTGAACTCGTTTCTCTTTTTATTTTTGTTTTGTTGTTGTATTAATATATAAAAAAAAATATACAAAAAAAAAATCCAGTGAATTGTCTAATGTCTTGAATTACATCATTTTTTTTTATCGATGATATATACCAAGTTTTATTTTTACTATTGCAATTCTGATTTTACTAAAGGTTAATAAAAAAAGTTGCTAAGACTTTAGACTCATAAGAAAAAAAAAACTCATTAAAATTCTCGACAGACATCTTTTCTTTTTGACGCATTAAATTCCTTTCAAGTATCATATGTCATTTCTCATATTTCTATAAGCATCTTATATCATGTCAATTTTTCCCTAGAAAATCAATACTTATTATGTTCTATAACATAAATTTTTATAAGATTTTTTTTCAAGGTTGTAAATAAAAAAGCAACAAAAGAAACATTATTCCACCTTTTATATAGAACTCATATATATTTTCGAAAACAAATAAAAAACAATGAGTATAAGTTTACATCAATGTTTTTTTTATAACTCGTCCTCTCACTCTATTCACCAATTACAACGTATGTCAGACTCTCCTTCCTGGTGTTCATTAGCAATGAAAAAAAAAAAAAATTAACAATAAGATATAGAATGTTCTAGACTATTCCAAAGTCTGGAATAAGTTTACAAATGTTTTAAATAATGCAGTTTTCTATCTTTTACACAGTTGAAAATCATGAATTGATCAAGTTATGATTTTGAAAAAAATATTTCAACATCAATGTTTTTGAATTTATTAAGATAAATAATTGTGTGTTGTTGAATCCTACTGTAAATGTTTACAATAGAGCGAATACCGACAAGTTAAGCAGAAATAAATGCGACAGATTGTTTGTTCTTCAAAAAAAAACATCTCAAGACTTTTCATTTCACGTTACATTTTAGTTTCAACAGAACTGTGATAACAATTTTTTTTTTTTGTAAACATTTAATCCTACGCAAATAAATATTATTATTTCAGATTTTTTTTTTTTTGGCAATATAATAAAATAATTTCAAAATTGTCGATTCTCTATTTTATATTTATTTCCTTTATGAAAGAAACAAAAAAAAACAACAACAAAGAGACCAACTGTTAATTTAAATATCACTCGTTATATTGTAATTATATAAATGTCTAACAGGAACAAACACTCCTGTTTAAATACATTTTTTATTTTACAGATTTTAGTTAAATTTCAATATTATTATGTGATGACATTGGTTAAATAATAAAAATCTATGTAGAAAAATGTCTTTGAACTCACACCCTTACAGTTAACAATTAATACGATGAAAAAAGAATTTTATTATCTTTGATTTAAGTCTTTGATGGATATGTTTGTTGTTCGAGAATTGAACATGAAAATTATTTCTACTAACAAATATTTTATTAATTAATTACTTGAGCAGTAAAACTCATATCTTGTTTTTGCTCTACTTCTAGAATTTGTAAAACAATTTTTAGAAAATATTTATGATTCAACTAAATTTAATTACAAAAATACTTCATTGTAAAGCAAAATATATTGAACTGGAAAAAGATTTAACCTCAATGGTTGTTTTTTTTTGTCAGTACTCAACAACTAACTTTAATTGCTAGGCAATGTTACTTAAGGACAAAAATAGGTGTTTTACATTAGAAAAAAAAATCTCGCTAATAACAGACGAGTGAATAAAGAATAGCAAGAAAAATTGTTGTTGCTAGTTTAGTCATCAGACATATGAAATTAGCAAAAAAAAGATTCTCCATCATAATTATCACTTTCCTACTCAATTGATCTTAGGTTGCAATGATCTTTGAATCATATAAGTCTGTTGAGTGAAATTATATGAAAAAGGATATGATGAAATAAGAGAAATCCAATTATAATAAATGATGTCTCCTTAAAGTTCTATGAATATTTATTATCTGCAAGTGACACCAGTGAATCTATATCGTATAGAATCAGTCGTAAACAATTCGAAAATAAAGCAATAAACAATATACATTACGATCATTGTTTATTATGAAATACTTTACTAAGATGTAAATAGTTTCCACGCTTTTGTTTTTATTTAAACTTCATTTTTTTTGTTACGGCAGAATTATGATTAACTTCTTTCGAGCTAAGCAAGCAAATAAGAGCATGTGTTAATAGTGACGTTATGTTCATTTAACAAACATCAAAATCAGCTAACTTCATCATAAAGAGTACATAAAGATGCGTAAAATGACAATTTCTGCGTCTGGAGAATGTATGACAAAGTTTTCTCACAATATATTTCACATACATGACACATAGAAACATCATTTTTTAATATCGGCAAAGCACGTTAAAAATATTGTAAAAAAAATATTTTTCGACATTTTCCAGATGAAAAAATTCTTTTTTTTAAACATCTTGACGTACTTTTTATCATGAAAGTAACTGATTTTGATGTTTTCTGAGTGCATGTGAAAACACTCAAATAAGAACCATGATTAAGATATTTAAATGTATTATTGGAAATATTTGTCTGCTTAGATTAGAAAACTAAGTTGTTCCAACAATTTGTGATTATATTCTGCGACAAATAAATATTGTTTTGGTGTTCATTCTTTTTTGAGGATGGAGTCTCTATGTTCAAATTCTATTTATAAAATATGTTTCATAATGATAGAAAGCATTTACAGAGTAAAATAAAGCCTAATCGGATTAGAAGGATTATATCTCCTACGGTAAAACACTATAAATAAGACAATAAACGGTGAAACATGAAGAGAAATAGTCACTGACTTTTACTATTTATGCTAGAAATTGGGTTATTTTGTAGCCGTTTTCAAGGATTGGAATGTGCGCGTTACCCAAAAATATCTGTTGTTAGTAATAATCTAAATTATTTCTCAGAACACATAAACATCAACATTTAAATAAATAGAATATATTCAAATTCTACTCATATTAGCCTAGTTTGTTGTCTAACCAGGTAAAAAAAACATACTATTTAACATATAACTCCATCTACTTGATTGAAGTTAAATGAATATTTCTTTTCTTAATTCATGCAGAAAAAGGTTTCATTTTTAAAAATGTCTTATAAATATATTTTAAAAGATATGATTCAATTCTTGTATTGAATAATAATATTAATGCGTAGTATATCGCACAGAAAATATTCTCTTAATCAATAGAGTTAATTAAATAAATTTATAGTAAATGTTAAATATTGATTTATGATTTTTAACATATTAAAGAATATTCTGTATTTTGATATCTATTATCTTTTATAAAAAAAAAAAAACACCTACGACAGATATAAAAATATAAATGCATTACTGGTAATGAATATTTTTTTTGAACTCAAGTACATTCTATAGGAACATTATTTTTGTTTTTTTGAGGATTTATGCATCGAAACTATCGTAATACATATATAATAGATAAAATTGTTCTAGTAACTAGAAAATCTATATTTATAATTTTAGGAATCCAATGAAAAATTAACATATGTTACAAGATTGACATGATATTTGATTTTATCTTGTTGATATAAAAGAAATAAAATTTCAATGTTTCATAACTATTGTATATAAAATTTGTTAAATAGTAAAATATTAACGTTTAATTAATATAAAATGAAATTTGATTAGATAATATATATATAAATATCTTTTAGAATTTTTATTAATTCATATTGAATTATTCATAGAATCATGAAAATATTGTTTTTGCTTTGTTGTTGTTCTATCAGAAAAAATAATTATTTATTAATTACATATTTTGATGTTATGCTATTTTTTTTTGTGTTCTCTTTTGAAGTCATTTAAACATTTTGTTTTGTATCGATCGTTTCAAAAATAAGTAACTTGAATAATTACTGAAGATGTCGTATTTTTAGTATCTCAATTTTGAACTTTTTGGAATTATTTTTTAATAAATTTTTTTCAAACTGTTATATATATATAAAAGCTGAGGAATGAAAACCGGTTCAATCATAATCGAACAATTTATTTATACTTGGCAACAAGTCACAGAAGTGAAAAGCAATATTGTTTTACAAAGAGAATTCGTTTTTAATGAAAAATCAAACTCAAACATAATTATAATGCATGTCGAAAAGTATCTTTAGCCTTGTAAAATATTGAATATGTTTTTATGCACAACAACAATATATTTTTTTGATATATGAAGTATACAAAATGAAAAATATCTTTTTCTTCTTCAAAAAAGTTTCTGTCAAAATAGACAAGAATTTTAGTTTGATTGTTTTTATATTCACTCAGAAAACACCAAAACCAGACACTTTAAAAAGACAATTTTTACACTTAAAAAAACGTACAACAAATTTCTTCCGTATATGACACATAAAAATGTCATTTGTATCAGCAAAACACATCAAAAAATATTGTAGAAAAGAATTTTTTCACATTTTCCATACGCAAAAGTTGCTTTTTTTTAAGCATCTTCACACACCTTTTATAATGAAAATAACTGGTTTCAGTGTTTTCTGCATGGACATAAAAACCCTCAAGCGGAAATTACGATTAGAATGTTTGAACGAGTTTTCAAAAATTCTAGTTTGCTGAAGTAGCAATCGTAAAAGAAATTAACTATTCTTCTATTTTCATTTCTGTAGACTTTTCTATTATTTGCGAAATGAATATCGTCTCAGTCAAAAAGTGATTTGACACCTGGAGAAGTTCTCTTGTTAGATCTGGATCATTTATTGAAATCAGTACAATTGTAATGAGTATTCATTTTAATTATTAAATTAGAATTCATGAATGAAGAATTGTACATTAGAAAAAGAACATATTGCTTTGTGACGAAAACTTTCAATAAATACATAATGACTCTTTTCTTTTTATCGACAGTTACACAAGTTTTTGACATTAAATTTTTTTTTTTTATTGAAATTAACAATCATCGTTTGATAGAACTCTAACAACTACAATGTATTTTCTTATTAATTCAAAATATCCTTAAAAATCACTCCTGGATTTCGGAGATTTGACAATCATTACTCTACTCTATTGAGATGTTTTATCCAGCGTGGAAACCAAGAGAGTAGCACCCCTCTGGAGCTTGTGATTCTTGAGCCATGTATCTGTAGTTCAAACGATAGATGTTTACTCTTCAGAAGAGAAAATCTGAATAAAATACTGACTTTACACCAGTGTTTTATCCAGGTTTTTTGCTCCGGGAGGGCAGAATTAGTTGTCGAGGGGGCAGACATAGGTTTGTAAGCAAGTAGCTAAAATCAATGTTGTCGAGTCGTAATATGTACATTTTCAACAGATCGTGTTCTTTAAGTTATAAAATGCACAACTCCATTATTTCATTTAATTGAAAAATATGTATAACATGTACAACGAATAAATAGCAATAAATACACCAAAAGAAAAGGTAGAAAATTATAAAAACAATGTGAAAAGCCATATCGTATAACTCAAACAGCTAATCGACGCGGCTTTAGTTTTTTCCAGTCGCACGAGTTATTTGCAATAGTGTTTGATTGAGTAATGATATTTTGATTTTCAATACGACTCCTTTTTGCTAACTTATCAACATCATTATTTTCTTTTGTTTTTCCAAAATATTTATTGAGAGAACTTTGTTTTGATATTCTCAAGATGAGTTTATAATCGCTATTTGATTTGAAAGAGGAGATGGAAAAGAAAAGTACAAAAATACGATACTGTAGTGTGAATGAATAAATGAAAAAAAGATATATAGGTGTGTTCATTTGAAACATTTCTGATCTTTTGAAGTCAATCAATGTAATATAGACCTAACAAATTCAGCTAAACATTCTTATTAGATTAATCTAATGCGTATAGTACACAATGTTATGTTGTTTAATTCGTAATTAAATTACATACATTCGCTTATTTACATGTACAGTATTATTCATTCAATAGAAACTATCCTATGCGACGTTATCTTCATATGAATGCTGAAAAGGAAGAGAAGAAAAATGCATATTCTCATCATATTATGAGTAATGATGTGATAAGAAATATTTTCAATCAAATTGAAAATCATAGGAAGCAATAGATATGTTATATTCAAAAACTATTATAAATCTTTCCTGTCAACAGTTTTATATTTAGTCACAATATCTCCTAGAATTTTCATAAGAAATTCTTAAGGATTAGATTGATATTTTTTAACACTTGTTTATTTTTTCTCGGGGGGGGGGGGCAAAATCCCCCGCTAGATAAAACACTGCTTTACACCTACATTTATCACATCCTACTCTGCATAGAATATGATTGAATTGCATATTCTTCTTACTCTGATCTTTGATAGAATATTTTCGAATAACTTTACTATGTCAATACATAACCACATCTTATATTAGATTTGAAATTAAAAAAACAAAACAAAATTCAAAATCTTAATAATTTCGACTTGTAAGACAAAATCATATTTAAACATGATTGAATATTTCTAAATTAGAAATAATTAAACAAAAAGTATTTCTTATAGATTGGAATTTTTTCATGTTTAAGTAAAAGAAAAACCAAGAGCATCATCAAGAACACAATACAATACAACACACTGGTGTGCACGCAAAACAAATACAAACAACATGAATTTGTGCTTTTTTTTTTTAACCGCATACAAACTAGAGAAAGAAGAACAAGTCACGCAAACCAACAAAACAAAATGTACAAAGCCTAATAATAGTTTGTTGTTGTTATTTTTTTTTTGTTAAGAATAAGAAATAAAGAAATTGATTAATGATAAATCATTTTTGATTTCGTTATTCTCAATATGTGTTGAAAAATAATTGAACATACACAAAAAAAGAAAAAGAAAAAGAAAACGAAGATGTTTTTCTCGGTTTTGTTCTGAAGAAGGAGAAAAAAAAAATCAAATATTCTATATTTTTTGTTTTCTATTATGATAGTACAATAACTTCTTTGTTTTTTCTTTATTTTACTGTTCTTAACAAATACTTAATCATTATGTACGATAACAACCATTAGATGTTCATCATTAATCATTGTTGTTGGACGTGATGGTGGTGTACGTGGACCATTTGAAAAATTTATTGATGGACATATAACTCTTAAAACTTTTTTACTAAATTGACATGGAGGAAATATATGTAATACAGCTGTATCTTGTTCATTCATATTATCATAATCATTGCTTGAATTTGGATTAAATGGCATTGATATAACACCAGCTGCTTCTTTCCTACAAAAAATTAATCAAATCATTGAATAACAAAATCTTTTGCGTAAACCAATAAAGGCGTCTGAAAAGTATACTTTTATCGATAATATTTAATTTCTAGAGATCACCAGCAAAAAGGCTAATGTGTACATCCATAGGGAAATTATAAGCGCTATTACAATTTATCCTCCTCGTATAATGAAAGCCTTAGATAAGCAAACGAAAAAAATGTTCGCGCACTTTTTCTTTCGTTCTAGTGAACTGCAGTGTTTTAATTTGACAGATCGCTAGGAAACTGTGGGTCCGGGTTCAAAGTTTTTGTGGACCTGCTAATCCTCAGATGAGAAATACAGTAACAAGATATAACTAAGAGTAGAGAATAAATAGCTGAAATCTTGATCCTTCACTTGTTCATGTGCATGAAAGATGACAGATATCGATGGAAAAAACCTCGGATTGAAATCCGACCGGACCCGCAGCTCCCTATAGATGGTTCCTCTTTTCAATGAGAGACATGAACTTTCCTATTTGACGCTCAATATCAAAGTAAACATGAATTTTCTAGAAAACTTTGCCTAGGATTTTAAAATAGAAAAACACTCTTTTTTCCTTATCCGAAGCTTTAAGCAGTTCTCTTTCACATGAGAGTAGTTTCGAGTTTTCAAAGTAGAGAATTAAGCATTTTTTTTGCGAATTAGTGAGCAAAAAAAAAAAAATCTTGAGCTCGAAATCTATTGCACAAAAAAGTTTTCAATGTTTCCGTTAACTGAACATCTTCAAAGAATTTCATGAAAATGCTATGCACTACTTTTTCGACATTTGACTTACTCCTGAGAAGGAAAGTTTTCGCGCTACTCGCTCCCCCGCTACCTTCGTCATCATTCTCCCCCTTAGAAAAAATATTATACTTACACGGCAAGATAAGAAATTAAACGAGAAAGTGATGATTCATCATCATCATCAATATTTCTTTTTGTTTGTAAACGATCATCATTTTCATCTGATGATGATGGATGATTAGGTGAATTTGTTCGTCCATTTGATTTACGTTGTGTTGATATATTTGTAATTTCATTTGTATGATGTATTTTAGGTGATGTTATCATAATAGCAAATTTTGTTTGATTAGCAGGATTTGTTGATTGTTTACGATCATTAGGTGATATTGATTGACCATTTATATTTGTATTTGATAATGCATCTGTAACACTAGTACGAAGTTTTTTTTCAAGATCATCAAGTTTATGTTGATCAAGACGAAGACGTTGTGTAACTTTTAATTCTGTTTTTTTATCTGTATAATCACCTGATTGACCTTAAACAAAATAAATTGTTAGTATAAATTCTTTATATTCTATTTTAATATTATTTTTTTTTTACCTAGAATAGCTTTAACAAGATTTGCATTACCAGCAATAAAATGCATACGTGCATCATATGCATGTGATTTAAGTATAAATTGAACAGGATAAATTTTTGCAGAATTAAAATTTGTTTTTGTTGAATGAAATTTTTCACAAAGTATTATTAAATCATTAATATTATTTATATTTGTTGTATCATCTGATGATAAATATGTTCCAAATGGACCATAAAAATGATGTTCAATTATTGTTGGACTTTGACTTTGTCGTTTATTTCTTGATGGTATTGATGGTGAACGTGAATGTGATTGTCGTTTAAAATGTTTATTTGTACCATTTTCACGTTGATCATCATTTGATACAGAACGTACACGATCTTTTGATGATCGTGAACGTGTTGATGATGCTGATGATGCTGATGATGATCGTGATGTACGACGTTTAGATGTATTATCTTGTGGTCGAACAATAACAAAACGTCGAGCTGTTGGTCGATCAAGATAATCAATACGAAGACCAGCTAAAAAACAAAAACAAAATTCTTTTAATTAAAAAAATGTACTTCTATTTTTATTTCTTACCACGTCGTGATGAATCTGATTGACCAGATTCAGTTCGTAATTTTCGACCTTCAACTATTTGTGTAACACCAGTCATTTTTGCACGTGCTTTAATTGCATCTTCAATTTCATTAAATGATATAATAGCTATTGGATCACCATTGGCAAAATCAAATGATTTTATTTTTCCATAACGTGAAAATATTTGTTCAAGATCACGTCGTTTCATATCTATTGGTATATTGCCTATCCAAAGACAATTGGTTGGTACGATCTTGCCTGAAATATATATAATATAATACATATGGATATAATAAATTCATATTTCGCATCGACCATGATTTATATATATATATATATGAATATATATATATATATGCATATATTAAATAAAGAGAAACAAAAAAAAGATTTTTTTTTTTGCAAATTCTCTATCATTGTAATCAATGAAATAGATATATCATTTTAATATATATGTATTGTTAAATGAAAAGAAGAAAATATATTTCTATAATCTATATATTAAGAACGCATAGTAAGAGAATATATCAGCCAATATTATTTTACCAATTAATTAATTGTTTATCATTAGACTTCTTATATTATCAAAAGCATATGATGACCAAAATATAGGAAGAAAGATTAACGCAAGAATTTTGAAAAGAAACATATGGAAGAAGAAAAGAGGGATATATCCAACTTGGATTTATTATATTCATACATTTTAAATCAATGAATGACATTATATGTATATATATATCACCATTATCAAATAAAATATTAATTAAAAACATTTTGGACCAAAATTGCATACTCTTATTATACATTTTGTTTTTGTCAAATACATATATATCACTTTTAAATTTAAATTATCATTTATCATCAAATAAAAATTTTATATGTATGTATATTATATTATTATTCTATATTATTGTATATGAAGTTTCCTAAATCAATTTCTGTTTCTGTTTCCTTTTTTTAATATATATAAGGACCTCTCAAACGCAAATGCATCACGCCAAATAAAATTGTGTATATAACACAATTAATATAAATTTCTAAAAATAAGAAGTGTCAAAACAGAATTAAAGATTTTAGAAAACAAAAAACAAAAACAAAAAAAAAAATAAAAATATAATGCATAATCAAGCATAAATACTCAATACATATATAGCCACAACAAGCAAGCAAACTTTAGGAAGGTATTTGGATTAAGAGAGAAAAAAAAATCTTTTGTTTTTTTCTTTCAATATTACTTACCATATCCAATTTTACAATCTGCTTTACCAATAAAATGTCCATCCATTGCACGTCTTGCTTCATATGCCATATCCATATTTTCATATTGTATAAAAGCATATGCACGTTTGGATGATGATTGTGGAACTTTAAGATCAACTATAGATAAAAAAAAAAAAAAAATTTAAATTGAATAATCTGAAGAAAATATTTATCTAACACAAAGGATTTTCTATCAAGTCCGAAGATTTTTTTATTTACTAGATATCATCGATCTTACTTTCTTCAATTGTTCCATATCGACCAAAAACTTCTTTTAATTTTGATTCACGTATATCTCGTTCAAGATTTCCAACAAATAATGTACGTGTTGGTTCATGTTGAACATTTGATTCAACACGATTTGGTGCATGATCTTCATATTTTCCACGATTTTTAAATGTTACAGGTGATGTTGATATAGATCGACTACGAGTTGTATGTCGTCGATGATGATGATAATCACGTGTTGGTGATGGTGATGAACCTTGTCGATGTCGATTAGCTTTTGTTGTAGCATAATCAGCTAAATCAGGTGGTAGTGGTATATATGGTGAATAATGTCGACGTGAACGAGATGATGATGATGGTGGTGGTGATGATGTATGATGATGTCGACTACTACGAGAACTAATAGGTGGCGGTGGTGGACTTGGTGATGGACGACGTGGACGACGTTTTGGTGATGGTGGTGAACGTTCACGTGGACTACCAGGATTAAGTGGTTGTTCAGCTGGTACAGTACGACGATAGTAAACACTAAAATTTACAATAAATAATATTCAAAAAAAGAAAAAAATTTTGAATAAACATACGGTTCTAGAACAACTTGAATATTTTCCCAAACAAGACCTGTTTTAGCATGACGTGCTTTTCTTGCATCTTCACAATTAGTAAAATTAACAAAAGCAACACGTTCTTGATTTTTATAATAAATTTTAACTGAATTTGTACCATATTTTGAAAATTTTTTATTACACAATTCACGAACTTCTATACGAAAAAATAAAAATAAAATTATCAAAAATTTTTTTTTTTTTGTATTTTATTCATTTACCAAGATCGGGAATTTTTGGATTAATATTTTTTACACAAATTGATGTATAAAGTCGATGATGTTCAGAATTATTACCAGCATCAATTGAACTTGATGGTTTTGAACGTTTTGATGGTGGTACACCACCACTTGATGGTGAACGTGAATAACGTGCACGACGAGAACCACCACCACTAGCTGAAATTGGAGGTGAACTCATTATTAATAAATTTCTCTTCTTTGTCTGTCTGATGAATTCGATCTGAAAATGAATGTCGAAAGAAAATAACAATAATAACAATGGTATATGGTATTCTATGGACTTTTTTAAGTATTGAAAGGAGGAAGAGAAAAATTAATGCATTTATGCATTTTGTATTATGATGAGTAATAAAAAAAAACAAAAAATTTTCGTTGGAAATTTTTATTTTCATATAAAATTAGCAAAATTACCCAGTGATGTTTTAATATATTTAAATATTAACACAAAAATATATGACGTGGTTTTTGTTTTTAATTTCTATACATCAATCAAAAATGATATCGAAGAGTAGAATTTTTTTTTCAGCGGATTCAGAGCATTCCTGAAAACGATGTTAACTTAGGATGGCATATTCATATAGTAGATGTTCTACTATGTGATATTAAATATCACCTGATAGAATACTTTTCATGAAAGAGAGAGAGAGAGCACCAATAATAATGTTACCAATATAGGTTGAACCATAAATAGTACTACGAAAAAAAGTTTTGCTTGGATTCAATCAAATGAGCTGATTTTTTTGTTAATCTTATTTAAAGTTTCTTTTGCATACGGATAGCGTAAACAAATATACTCTATTGTCAAGTGAGAAAAATACATATGACGCATTTTATAGATAGTTTTCAGTTATTATCCAATAGAATAAGAGTGTTAATGAAATACTTGGATCTGATCTCAATAGTAATCAAAAATGAGTTTCTATGAATCATGTACTTCATACATTCATAGATAAAGCACATCGCTAATAAATATTCTGTTGGTATGCACTCAAAAGAAATATACTTTGCTCTTCTCACCCGAGCAATTGATGTGTGTAAAATCGATGAAAATATTAATTTGGCTCCTTTTATAAACTTAAAGATAGGTGGTACTGTCACACATATCCAGGATGGATGATGAAATTCTTTATCAGAAAGCTAATAGAGCATGGATTCATTCCGACAAATTTTTTTAAGGATACAACAATAATTGATATAAATGATTCAGAAACTGAAAAGCAGATGGCATACTGTAGTAAGTTGATTTTGTATAATTTATGTAATAGTGAATAAATTTAAATATTGAACTTTGTCTATGTATCTTAAAATGTAAAATAATAATTTGACAAGTTTAAAATTTTATTTGCAAAGCAATAAAAAATGAGTCATTATGTTATACAGAATTCTCATCAAATTAACATTCGTACTTAGAATCATCCGATATGCAATATGAGGAACATATCTATATTTTAGAAACAATGTCGAATTTATTGAGAGTTCAACTACCAGAAGTAGATCGTCATGATATTATAAAAATAGAACTGTACATTCGGAGCATTAAAAATATCTAAACAGTCATATCATTTACATAAGAATTCAATTGAGTTTGAAATATACGTACGAATTGAAAAGAAAATTTAACTTATGAAAAAAAAAATCAGATTAAATCCAACAAAGTAAACGATTCTTATTATGTATACTTCAATTTTTTTGACTGTTCTATTATATCGATCGTATAAGTCATAAATAGAGACATACGAGATCGGAACTATAGAAACTTAGTTCCGTACATTCATTTGTTCTAACATGGGTAATTAATAATTAGGGCATATCAAATGTCTTTACGGAGTTATAGCAATTTCTTATAGAATGCTTGAAGAAATTTTCTTTTTTTTTTATGTAGTGATACAGAAAACGATGCTCTATTTTTCTATGCTATTTGATCAATCTTCAATTAATCGGCTTGTCCAAACGTGACGCTGTGACATTTTGACAAATTGCTTTGCAGTTATCTCGAAAGGCATAAAGATTAATAAGATCGTTCAAACGTCATTCGACGCAGCTCATCATACTCTATTCATGTTGCAAGAACGACCTAGTTTGACTGAACTCTCGTGTTTCTAGAAAGGTTTTACCATCACGTAACGCTGTGACAAAAAAGGACTCTTTTTCTCTAGAGCTGCTTATGAAACTCTAATTTTTTTGACAAATTATTTCTTTAAATGAAACGCTTATGGTGCCAGTTTTGTAGAGAATTGAATGAGCTTTCAAGCAGTAAAAAATATTTTTTCTAAACTATTTTTGCTTAGATAAAAAATGCAAAAAACAAACGTAACGCTGTGACATGTTTTTTTGTCGATCAAATTTGAAGCACCTAGCATGCTTAAAAATATTTAATGTTCACATATATTGATCACTGCCG
>CAJNOL010002343.1:0-40604 GCA_905250125.1 Rotaria sordida | reverse complement strand
CAACGTCGTTTTAAAGCTGATTTAGCTGCACAAGAAAATAATTTAGAGATGGATATTAAAGATTTAAATGATTCTCGTGTTGTTCAGTAAGATAATTTTATAGTTGACTTTATTTTATTTTTTGTTTCTAATTTCAAAATAAATTAATAGTAGGCAATCAAATGCTCAAGTAGCAGCTGCAAATACGGACAATGAAACTGATAATGTAAATCGTATAACATATGATGAATTTGGTGTATTAGTACGACGTATTGATCGTATGGAATCGTCAATTGGAAGTATTGTTTCAAAAGTACTAACATTTTTTTTTTCATATATGAAAAATTTACAAAAAAAAATGAGTTTTATTTAAAATTTAGATTGAAAATGTTTTAACAAAATTAGAATTATTAGAAAAAGGCAAAATGAAACGACGTGAAGCATTAACAAGAATTCTTAATAATGTTTCAGAAGTAAGTTTAAAACAAAAAAATGCTATGAAAAATAAAAAAAAAATGTTGGTCTTTGTTTTTCTTTTAGGATGATAAACTGAGTAAAGAAATGAAACATGAACGCTTAGAAAAAATGATTCGTGATGAACTTGAAGAAACTAATCCTGCTCGTCAAACATCAAATCAAAGTGTAATACAGAGAACAAAACCATCAAGTACACATGGAAGTGGACATTCACAATAAATTCATAGATCATCAGATCACCTTAATCAAACAAAATCTGTCGAATCACAATATTAAATAATAAAAAAAAACAACATTTGGTGAATTTTATATCTATAACGTTTAACGCATATATATTTTAATCATACAATAACCAGCTTTTTGTATTGTATTTCTGCAATGTTTTCCTTCTGAATAAATATAATATTTACTATCGTGAATATATAATTCGAATAGTTAATATTGTCGAAAACTAACTAATCAAAGTATGAAATATATAATTACTCTTATATTAAAACTATCAAGAAGTCAGATACATACTAATGTCCAAGGATGAAGAAATCGAAATTCGTAAGTTGTAGAAGAACTCTTACCGGAGCTATGATAATGTCTCAGGTAAACGAGGATTAACCATTGGTTCTCTCACAGTTCCGCCATTCATTAAGTTCTTTGATGGTTATATAAATATGAGAGTAGAAAATACGGTGAATGTTATGTTTTTTTTTATTATAACAATCATGAAACTATGGTGAAACTGAGAATACGTAAATTCCTATTTTTCAGTCCTTGAACATCCCTCGACAGTGCTCAGTATTCAGATGATTGTTCAAGCATTTCTTGACCTATATGAGCAACCATGGATGTAACATAAGGTTCGATCAATTTCGGGCTCGAATATTTCTAAACATTGCTGATCTTCCTGCTCTCCAAATGAGAAATATAGCAACAAGATATAGCAGTACATCGAGTTTTTTTTTTGAGAGTAGCGAATAAGTAGCTGAAACTTTGATCCTTCACTTGTTCAATGTATACGAAGAGTGCGAGGTATTGATGGAAACAACTTCGGGTTTGGGCCCAACCGAGTCCGGACCCAAATTTTAAACTTTGTTCGGATCCGGGTCCGCAAAAATGTGGACCCACAACTCCCTATTAGCCAATCGTTAAATCCATTCTATTGGATTACTTATACTTTCTTTTATTAATTAACTGAAAACATCTGCTGTGAAAGTTAAATCCGAACCTTTGGATTTGTGTTCGGTACATGACTATTATACGACTTTAGTTTCTATTCATGTACGTATGACGTTTACCACATGATTAAATAACTTCCATGATATATTGTTATGCATACAAGCGGTAAAAATAGCAAAGGAAAAAAGAATAAACACATTCCGACATTTTAATTTTATATCATATTCTTTTTATTTTACAATATTGTTAAAAGAATTTGCAAAAGGGCTTTTTCATCATTTTTTTTTATTTTAAAATTCTAATAAAATATTCTTTCGTTATAAATTCAAAGCTATAAAAATCATACATTTTTTATTGGTATAGGATAATGTAATGTGAGACAAAAAGCAAAGAAAACCGATGAATTTTATATAGTCGCTTTTTCTAATTGATCATTGATCGTAACTGATTAGTTCTTTTTTTCTTGACTATATATGTACACTTTGAAATAAGCATGATAACTCATTCTCAAGTATAAACTAGCGATTTGTAGAATATACAGAAAGAGAGAGAATAAATGAAATTAGATTTATTTGCTTTATTAAAGATATTAACAGAATTTTAACAAGTGTTTTTTCGTTCTTTCGTTGTCAACGAAATTATTTGTTAATCTTTTCTTTTATTTTGATAGCACAAAAAACGGATTGGAATGAGCAAAGAAAAAAAACCCGAACGGTAGCAATAAACAGAAAAATCTAACCTAAGATACAAAAAAAAAACAAGTATTTGTTTTTTCACTTTTATGATTATTTATTTCATTCATTAAGTTGACACATGTCAATGATACGAAAACGAAGAACCGAATGATTGCTGCTTTACTAATCGAACATAGAAGCACACTATCAACTTACTATTGAGCTATGAAACGCAACTTCCTTTCTAGCAGTGATATAACGTACATTATCAATTTTTTCTCATTCTAGCAACGATGAACCGCAAGATATTTACGCAACAATTCCATGCATTCATGATAGTCAGTATGATTACACGGCCTTTATTCAACTCATTCGTCTCCGACTTGAGACAATTGTTTGGGCAGCGGATTATACGAACATTTTTGCTCGTTTCACTCGTTTCTGCGATTAGGATAAGTCTGGTGCTATGGATGCTCGTGAAACGCGTGTCGCCATACTTCTCTTTCTGCGTCTTCTGCGAGGTGCAGACGTCCAGAAAATAGACGATACGGTCATCAATGTCAGCACAGAATGGGACGATCATGAGCCAACACGCTGCACCCACTTCCTTCTACCCGTTTCTGACAACGCAGTCCAGATCGATCTTAGTGCATATCGTGTCATGCTTGTCGATGCGCTCGTTCATTATATCCGGGTAATAATGATCTATAACCATACTATTTCTGAAGCAAGTTTTGTAACATCTAATGACACGTTGTTATGAAACATAGTAAAGAAACTATAACTCTCAAATTTCTAGATTCATTCTTCTGTTGTCCGAATAGAAAAACTTGCTGGCCTAACTGAAGCTGATAAGACTGTATTTCTATACTAATTTCTCAAATATTTTTGAGATATAATGAATGTCAAGCGCTCTTTTAGAAATCTACAACGTCGATGTTGTAAAAAGAATTCACTCTCAGTTCTAGTTAAAAAATACCATGAAAAATATCTTTAAGTTTCTTAAAGATTTATTCTAATTTGACAAACTCTAAATAGCAAGAGAGAGTGACAGAGATTTCGGACTTGAACCACATCTTTTTTCTCATGAACGTGAATAAATATTTGCCATCGATGTGTTTAGATAACCGCGCTGAAATTCGTTCGACAAAGCGACAGCATGGATAAGACACTACCCATGGCAAACATTTGGACTGAACGTGTTCATCCCTCTCTGACAATGGTCAAAGAGACTATTACCCAAAAACTCATGATTCTGAACCGAGACACGCGCGAAGCCACGATATTACCACACGTGGTCGCTTTCACGGGAAATTATCTGATACAGATGCTCATTCTGCCTGTGACTGTATATAAAATGGCCTATGTATATGCGATAAAGAAGTGGAATCGACAACAAACAATTGCAATTGGAGTACTCATTTCACTTCTGGTCACATTATGGACGTTGCTTACCATAATGAATATCGTCCTCTTTCATGTTACTCGGCGCATTAGTAACGGTACGGAAATAGCTGGTAGGGTCACCGCATTTGAGCCATATTTTCCTTTTGGCACTACTTATCTACATGTTTCTACTCGTTTACATCACTAAAATGTTTTCAATACTCACACAAGTACGTAAAAAGTTACTTTCCGTAGAACATACACATCGTCAAGCTACCTATGACCTTGTACGTCATCGAGCTCGTCCCGCTCTCATCGACTCGCTATCGGTCGAAAAATCTGCCGACACTCTCGTTAATAACTGCAATCCAAACTTAAAACAATTGCGTGTTTCGGCATCGAACACTGTGCAGCTTCGTCGATGGTATCCAATTGTCGGGGGTATCATTTTTCTCTTGGCCATTATTCACGCATACACGCCTATTGTTGCGCGTGCAATCTTAGAAAAGGTCTACTTCGACAATTGGTATATCATAGTTATCATCGTCTCCTATTGGACGACTGGTTTCTTTGCTTTCATACTATTTACCGTTATGATCTTCAGAGCATTTGAGTGTTTTTGGAATTTGAACAACAAATGTCGTCAAAATCTGTTAGGCGCCTACATCGACGAACGTTACATTGAACAGAGTGAAACAAATGTAGAATTTTTGAATATTAAAGAACCTCGTAATCTTGATTATTTTCTTGCCAAAGTTAAACGAACTGTGAGTCGTGGTCAGACTACTCGTGTTCGTATTCATCTATTCACAGTAACTTTTGCATTTACCATTGGTATGATTCTGGCAATTATATCTATCATTTAGTTGTTAAACACCACGAATGGACAAAACTTTAGTCCTAATTCAGAATCTATTATCATGCTTGTTGATTTGGTTATTATGGCATTATTAGTCGGTGTTGTTCTTCTTGTTGTCGCTGGTATTAATCATGCATCAACAATTGAAGTCACTCAGCTACTACGGCGTGTACAGCTCGAAGCAGTTCGTGACGAGGCGTTGCACATTGAAGATGAGGAAGGGGATAACGGAGACTATATATGAACATTAGCCGAGACTCAGAACACACTTCGCTATTTGGAGAGTGTTATTCAATATACGGCAGTCACTTTTGATGAACATACACTTAAACTTTTTGGTGTACTTATTATTGACCGACAATTGATCATGAAAGCAGTGATAGCATTAATTGTCGCCGCTTTGTCGAATTTAGCTAGATTGGTATTTCAAAAGCTGAGCTCTGATGGCAATAAATGTTATACATCTCCAAGCAACAATTCATCGGAGAAAATCGCGTCAATTTTTGAGATTGTCAACAATTATTCTCTATAGAAATCACAACCATAGTCCCATGTACTTACAATTGATTGACACTGATACTTATAATGATTTCACTCGTCCCTCTGTCACTATTGACGTTTTTCATATTTGATAGAAAGTGATCATTATATGAATGCTGAGCGACTAGTGTACGACAATGAGATTTTAAGAATAAAACTAATTATATAAATTGTGCACATATTAACGATTATTGATATCGTGCTTCAGTTTCCATGAGCTCTTTGAAAATATCAGTCGTGTCTTGTAAACGAATACTGAATTCGATTTATCACGACGCTTTCTATCTGAATAAAGGTCTCATTTAATAGCTTTATTTCTCTTTTGTATCTCATTAGATCTGAAAATGAATGTGCCTGTGAAAACTGATGACATTTACTCAACACAGTGGAGTTGGAAATATCCATTATGTGAAGTAAATGAATGAGATATATTTTACAACTTCAGCATGAGAAGAAATTCTCCCTAGTTTGCCTTGCTAAAAGCAATAAACGATGATGATTCTATTGAATAATAGTGCTACATACGAGATATGTGAAAACAAGAAAAAGTGGCAAATTATGTTGCCATATCTTTATTATAAGATTTAGAATGATTGTTGAGAATGAGTAAAAGCTGTCGCAACATCTTTCTGCCCTATTAGAGACATCATAAGATGGCATGATACTTGGTTTTCTATAAAAAATTTAAAGAATTTCTTTGAACTTGAATAGATTAGATTAATCTAACCTGAACAAGCCTCATTGCTCATTTAATACTTGTTTCAATACTTGATGAAAGAAGACCCTCTCTATGATTATCATAATGATGATAAGTATTCGAACTTCGGTAGAAAGACAGAACTAACATTATCTAGATTTTGATCTACTCTAAAGAACTCTGTAGATACTATTTGGAAATCGTTGTCAAGAATGACGAAAAAACACTCAACTCAACTCTTTTCAGTGTTTTTTTCCTGGGAATTCTCTTATTTGAGTCAAATTCGTATTTTTCTCGAAATTACTGTCGTCTGCTCTTGCTGTTCAGGAAGTCAAAAAAACTAACTAATTCCATTTAAATGATTATTGTTAGCCATTTCAACAAAAAAAATTTATGAATTCGATGAATTTAAAAAGACCAAATTTATTGTATGATTTCGATTATTCTGACATGAATGTTATTGTATGATCTTAATAAAAAAAAAACTAACCATATTTTTCATTTCATCCTGAGTTACTTTGAAATTCTTTTCTATTTCTTAATGTAGCTTTCATGCAAAGTTTGTCAAATTGTTTTTATTATTGATTGACAGGTCTTGACGAGCTATACCGAATAGTCAACGAAAAATTAATATTGCTGGAACATGCATCATATGGTTCTGGACATTGGTGATAATTTGTGAGTAATAGTAACATACGATGATAAATAATAAAGAAAACGACTTTCATAGTACTTCCAAGTATTTGCCTACGCTTTCGTTGTGTTACATTTGTGTTCAACCATCGGTCAGCTATTCTTGTAACTGCCTTTCTTAAGTATAATACGTTCATTGCAATTGTGACTATGGATCTAAATGCACCTACAGTGTAATTGAAATCTTCGCTTTATCACAATGATGTGTACTCTAGCCATCAGAAATTGACGAGATAATGTATATTTGAATCAACATTCGAGTAGTTTTTATCTAGCAGAAAATTGGACATATTGAAGATCTTTATTTAGGAGAAAAACCAAAAGTTCAGAACCACAATTCCATGATACTCTCTAAAGAGGACGGGTGTGGGTGTGTATGTGAGTGAAAATGCATAAGAGTAAGGAGCAAAACCCACACTCACACCCTGTTGAAAAAAAAAATTAGTTTGAATAATGTCAAAATTTTTCATGAAGAACAAAATAATAATTAAAATAATGTTGATGTTTTTTGATGACGAAGTAAAAATTAATTCGAATAATGTTAATATTTCTCATAAAAACAACTTAGTCATCTAAACAGAATTCGTAATAGAATTGTTTCTGTTTTATTACAATATAAATAATGATAAATGTATTTACAAGATAGAATTCTTAAATTATGCTTACAAGAATTTTACCACTCCTCACCATCGGACAGAGCTCATACAGTTCTATATGGCACGATAGTTTATTAAAATTGTATTGGGTCTAGGTACTAATTGTCATAGAGAATGAAAATTTCGGGTGTAGTTTTCCATGGACAAGCATTGAAAGTTTTTTTTTTTTTCTGTGTTTTAAATATTTTTGCTTTGTTCATATATGAGTGAATCGAGCTCGTCGAGTTCCATCTGCCAGTATCATTTTTATTGGTTGACATAGATCATGAAATAACTTATCATGCCAAAAACTCGAATCGGCTGCTAATTTTTTCTAGATGATATGCAGCCTATATTGTATTAGTGTTTCAAAGATAGGAATATAATCAATATCAAATAAACGAAAACAGATGCAGAGTTTCTTAATGATTAGCATACATCAGCACAACAAGGTTGATAAATCGTTAGATCGAATACTTTGCAAGAAAAAGTTACACGACATAATGTAATCTGAAGAAGAGCCAAATCAATTATCTATTTTAATCAAAAAGCCTAGCTTAAGATTTTGTTGTCCAATTCGAAATTGAAAAATACGGTATGATAATAGTTTGCTTTCAAGTAAATAATAATTTATTAGTCATGAATAATCATATTTCTGTTGGTTTAATGTAGGTGAATAATTACAACTCAACTGATGAATGTATACATCAATATTTATCTAAATACATAGGCGGTTTTGAGTATTTATACCAACTTAAACGACACTATTTCATTTAAGAATAGCAAATATATTATCGTTGATAGTACTATTAATAATGAACAAGATTCTTCTTATAGTAAGTAAGATTTTTATATGAAAAAGAAACGAAAAATATAATTTGAATGCTATTTTCATAGTTGTACTTCGTGTTTCACGTGACAAAATTCTTAAATTCTTCAGATGTAGGATCAATGGACGATTCAATCACTAAATTGTGCAGTACTCTCGCAACCAAACCGGATTCAGCTGTCAATCTTATTGATCGATTTCAAAAGTCAATTAACGAACATCAACAACAAATGCAGCAACGTTTTCCAAACACATATACGTATATTACTAAACAGGAAAACAAGGACAAACTAAAAGCTGGAAGTGAAAGTTGCAAAAATTTCTTTGATGGCTTAAAAGTTTCACTATCAACCGATTTACAAAATAATAAGGAATCATCTGAATTCATACAACATATGATGAGTCATCGCATCAATGAGTTCATCAACAAGATTCAATAGCAGATTAACTGAAAAGAACATCAAATTTATTATAAAAGAAAATAATATTGCTTTGTCTAATGAATATTTGTGCTTTTCTTCTACTGATTTTTCATGTTTCTTTCAAAGAATATCAGATCTGTAAAATCTCTTATAGAGGAACATATTTGATTGCCTCGTTGCAAAATATAAAGAGAGACCAATCAACATATTCAATTCGTCATACGCTAGTTTAAAATCTACAATCCATAGCTGACTCTATCTAGCATAGATCTCAATCAGACTGATTTCTGACAGTTCATTCTCGATTATTGGTCGATTTTTCAACATGTCCGAAATCTATGTTCGACTAAAACAACATGTTAAGACTTTATACTGCACGCGAGAAAATGTGGAAATGCTAACTTTTTTTAGCATTTCAAGCAGTGCTTGATCTCTCTACTTTCTACAGATTATGATTGGATCGATTGAATAGGATAATTTTGTATCCTTGAAGAACCTCTATATTTAAAGCATCCTGCATCTCAAACAATCGTAATGGTGCACAGATAATGTGAAAATATTGATCAAACCCATTTTTAGGAGAACAAATAGATTTCAAAACACTGCTTCGATTCGTTCTTTGCATAGACAAAACCAAACGACTTCATATTCTTCATGTGAGCATGGTTCGAATAGACCTATCGTTTGAGATACTAAAATCAGAAATTAAAATTTTTTCTCCGGCATCGCTCGGTGGATCTTCTCCTTAAGGTTACGTTGATGCTTGTTCTACGAGAGACAAACACGCACTTTGTTGATTGACATACAATTCATAATATACAATTTTTCTAGTTTTAAACTAGTGAAGACGCTATATTTACCTAATCAGCATTGTATATCGAAAACTGTTCTCAATAGACAATGTGTATTTCTCAAAAGTTGCGCTCACCCATCTCCCGCCGTAATTGATTTCACGGTTCGTCTTTCGATTTGAACTGTTTGACGACGGTTAGGTAGGTGTTAATCCTCTCGTTACGCGATAATATTGATAGAAAATGAATATTTTTATTGAACAGCAGGATGACGAATAGTCAAACATTTTCAAATATGATGATGTGTTTCATTGAGTAACTTTTTTAAGTATTCATGGTATCGTAGAAGAGATTGCTTGTAGAAGTTTGAATTCATCTGATACAACACAACTTGATCGTCGAAATTACCATCAACATAATAAATCTTCTTAGGCAGTCTGGTTTGAATAACAAAGCCTATTCTTTGGTAAAGCTCCATAGCATCAATATTTGCGTCATGTGTTACTATTTCCATGAAAAGTATATGGCGGAATAACTTCAAAATTTCATCAAAATAGACTCGTGATAATTTAGTGCTGTAACCTTGATCTACGATAGCAGGATCCATTATCATTATGATATTGCTGAGAACGTATGCTTGACGATAAAACTCGCTTGTGTATCCGTTCGAAAAGGCAATTCATTTTTCATTCTTAAACATTAATGGGACCAAGCCGCACAAATTAGTTTGCTGAAGCATGGACTGCACGAAAGATAAGCTGAGCTCGTCAATTTCTTGAGTGAGTTGACCATGATAGACGATTACAACCTTTCTGTACAGATCCAAAATAGCCACGATGTATCGTTCAATGTACCTTGTCGGATCGCTGGTGTAATACTGTAAGATTGCTTCGATGACGACTTTATTGATTTCAATGTATTTGATAGAACGTTAGAACAGTGCGTACACATAATGTTTTCGTTACTTGCAATATCCGAAGATGGCTGATAACCAAAAACATTTCGTGTGAGCATAGGCGGAGATTAAGCATAAACTTGAAAATCTGAAAAAAATAATTGCGACAAGTTACTATGACACTGAGTATGCATCAAAGACACATATTGTGTTTATTGGATTTGACTAGACAGTACCTAATTTTAGGTTTATCTTTCAATTCGAATTAGTTCCTTACCATTTAAACTAAGCGGTCGTTCAAAAATATGATTTTGTATATGGCACCCAATCCGAGGATTTTTCTTTTACTTCTTACATACTTACAAATAAAGACTCATTTTCTTATCGAATATACAAAATCTCTTTGCACAAGCAATCGAGTGTGTCAATTGAGTTTCTGGTGACAACTGATTGCCTATAACTCCTCCTCCTGTACTTATGTCTTCTGTCACGCTCACCTCATACAAAGTCAATCTACACCATGTGAAGTCATATTTTGTCTCCTTGAACGAACGCAAAATTATATTCTCTTAGTATCCTGCACAAAATATAGAACCAAATCTATTTGACCGATAAAACGTTGAATTGTTCAACAAACTGAGGATAGTATCGATTTCAACGGAATAGCAAATATAAAGTTGATACTTACGTTCACTTTTTGCTTGTTTAATCGATTGTGCGTACGACAAGAAGGTTTGTTGTTAGAAGTTACTCCAAATAAAGAATCAAATGATCGAATGTTACATCATCATTCTTCATGACTAAGTAAAACTTCTTAAGAGTTAGACGAAATTATTGAGAAAGAAATGATATATTTCGACCATTTTAAATCAAATTTCACCCAAAAAGTCGAACGATTATATGCAAGAAGATTTATGTACACATGATTTTTATAAAAACTTATGGGAAGATTTTATAAATGATTAACAGAGATGAATATTTATTGTATGATTTTCTTGTAATCATGCAACGTATTAACATCGAATTGTCTGATTCAGATAATGGATTCGTCTTTTAATATGATGTATCATTTTACAGTCTATCTAAAACATATACATGTTTTACCTCTCATTCTTATATTTACATAGTAAACTACAAGAGTGGTAATGTTACAAATTTTTTATTATTTTTGCTTTTTTTTTTTTAGGTCAAGAGAAAGAAAAAGAGGAATTGGCATAAATACGCATCATTTGTTTCGTCAATTTCAGCATACCAAAAAAACATAATATTTTACATTGTATTGTTATATATCTGATACACAATCGATTGAAAAAAAAATTCCAATTGAACGACTAGCTAACTATTCAATGTAGTTCTTTGATTTTCATTAATTATTATTTACAAAAAGAAATCATTGAAAAAGATGAACTAAACATTATCGTACAATTGAATCAACAAAAATAGTTTTATTACATAGAATAAATCTTCACTTAATAAAATAGAAAAAAACTTATCATAAAATTTAAACTATTGATCAATTTGTTGTTTAATTATTAAATATTCATTCACAAAATTTACTATAAATGTTACAGTGATGAATCTAAGATTTTTCGGAAAGAGGGAAATTGTGGTCATAAAATGCGCTTTGAAATCCATTAGGGATTGCACTGGCTCATTTCTGTGCGTTTTCTATTGAAAAAAAATAAACGAAAAGTATTTCGAAAGGGAGAGACGATCGGTCATGTGCCCTGCCCTCCCGCCTTTCAATTCGCTAGTGCCATATTAAATCAGATCTTTGACTTGGTTTGATTGTTTCATTAGACTATTATTATTTGTGAAACAATATTTATTATTTTTTTTGTTGTTTTTCAAATAATTGAGTATATCATTGACGTCACGTCATAAAACGCTATGCAAATCAATTACTGTCATAAATATATATATGGCATTAATTTAGTTTTAAATAATGAATAGTTTAACATTGTTCAGTTTATTAATAGAATACATCTATCATATTCATATTTAATTTTAACTCAACAAGATTTTTACCTTGCACTTTGACATCCTACATATACGAACTAGTCATTTTTGTATATATGTGTTCTATTACGTTGTTAAAATAAGATAATATTTATCAACCTACTTGAAATGACGAGGTGGTCTTTTTTTTTTTTTTTTTTGTTAGTCATTACCCTTTGTACAACCGTTTATTCATTTCGTTTCGTTGTTTTTACTTGTTTCTTTTTCATGCATACTGATTTGTGCGTCAATTCAATTTTCAAAAGATGTTTTTCAATAATATATCAATGTATTCAATATTTTTGATTGGTATTATATTAATTATTATTGTTCTTAGTCTTTCTCATACACGTAGTACATTTACAAATCAATTATATATGAAACGAAAAAAACGTTATTCAATAAATAATGATAGAAATAATTTTAAAAATTCATATATGACAATTCAAATGAATCCATTTTCAAATTTAGATGATATTAAACGTATTCGAAATGGAACAACAATATTATTAGAAGATGATGAAGAATTAATGAAATCTGAAATTTCATTAAAATTTTATGAAAATAATGCAATTGAATTACGTTTAGAACAAGATTTTGATTCTGACAACGATACAAATGACAATTAAAAGTCTTTCATAATTCTTTTTTTTGTTTGCGTTTATTTCTTAAATAAAAATGTTTATATTTATATCTATATAAAAATATCAATAATAACATATTAACAATCATTTTATTCATCTTTATCATGTTTATGTTCAAATTCATTCAATGTTTCAATTGGATTTTCTTTCATTTGAATATTTTCAATTGATTGATCAATATTATTTATTATTTCACGTGATCGTATTAATTCTGTTTCATAACGTATTAATTGTAATAAAAAACCTTCATTTGGCCATATTTGTGGACGTTTTTCAACAAGATAATAAAATGCTTCTTTTAATGTATTATGATGATATTTCATTAAATAAGCAAGAACAATTGTTGCTGAACGAGATACACCTAAAAAGAAATTTAAATTTAAATTTTACAAATAAATTTCTTTTCGATTTCTTTACCAGCAGCACAATGTACCAAACATCGTTCTTTTTTTTCATAAAATCCATGTAATAATTCATTTGTTCGATCAAAATGCTAAAATATATAAAAATTAATATTTTTTTTTTTTTTTTCATTTAAAAATAAATACTTGTTTTATATTTGTTCGAGGTTCGTCAGGCATTGGAATATGAACAACATTGAAATTATCAAGAATTATTTGTCCTAATCGTAAATCACATACATTTATAATATGTTCTAAAAAAATAAAATTTCATGAACAAAAAATAAAAAAATAAAAAAAGGTCATACTAATATTAAATCGTTCAAGTAAATTTCGATTAGTTGCATGTTGAATATTTCCCAAAAAGAGAAAATCATCAAGTACAATTGATGGTTCAGCAGCTCGGCCAAATCGAAAAAATTTATCAAATGCTATACCTCGTTCATGTTCAAGAATTTTCATTCGTTCACGTTCTTCTTCAGTCATATTTAATGAAGTATCTCCTTCGGTTAAATATTTTGTATTAAAAAGTGTTAACATTTTTTTAATTATAAAAAGAATAATTATCAATAGAATCTAAAAATTATTTATATTAGAATTCAATTTTAAAAATTAAGGGAATTATCAGTATTCTTCCAGACTGAAAGGATAGAGGGTCTTCAAAATGAGAATTCATCTGTATCTATCTATAACATAGTTAACATAAAATAAATATTAGAGATGTAAGCTAGTGTATTGATCAGTATCGGAAATTTTGAATTGAAAAACAAAGAAAACGATAGTAACATCTCCAAAAACTTAACTGGAACGTCGGATTATATTTCAAATGATATCTATGGTACAAATGACTGCCTAGGATAACAAAAAAATATGACACCTAGGCCTAAAAATTAGCCAATGAGTAGTATCTCAAAACATTAGTATGGACCTTCATATTTCATCATATACAATCGTATTTTAGTGTATTAGATGACTCACTATAACAATTACATTTCTTCGTATCGTATACAGAGAAATATAATCGTTTACAGCGAGATATGCAGTAAAACGGGAGTTGTATACGAACTCCGTAAGCGATCATATTTCACTTTATGTAAAACGAAGAAATACGATTGTAATACTGCGTTATTTAAGATGATTTATGATTGTTTACGATTATGATTTTTTGATATGAGATGCTTTTAGAAGTAATGATTAACTATTAAATGCCTCGATCGATTATGAGAATGTCATTGTAATAATTTTCAAGAGTTGGAAAGTGAGTCTGAACATATGATTATGATTAACTAAAATTAAATTACTTTTGTTTTTTTTTGTACTAGAAATAGTACATTTATAACTAATTGTAATAACTTTTATGCTAATACAAGCGTACAGAATCTGCCGATAAACTAAAAAAAATTTCCCTCAGTATAAAACTCAATTAAAAAACGAGTTTTCTTGTTTTAAATTTTTATTTAACACATTAAGAAAAAAAAAAGCTACTTTTCAATATCATTTATTACTTGTGCTTTTCGTAAACAATTTAAACTCACTGAACCCGAAGAAAGACATTTTGACCTATCGTGTACTCCGAATTTGGTGAGACTAGGATTATTCGAAAAGAACCGAATTCGAACCACTTTTCAAAAATAAAGTTGAATCGAGCCGAATCCGAACTGAACTGAACTCGAACCAATGAAAAATGATTTGATTCAATCGCTGATGATCATACATTAGTCATTCTAGTGGTATTTTATACATACATACAACAGCAATTGTATATACCAACGGAGAAAAAACGGCAAGTAATGGTATTCCATTAGAAAAACATTAAAAAAAAAAGAGAGGAGAACTCAAATAGTGCGTATTGTTTCATGAGTAGACACAAAGAGACAGGGTGAAAGAAATGGCAAGATGTATGATAAGCGTAAATAAAGGTAAGTGATACTGACATTAAGATAAAGACGCGGATGAATCTTTCAGAAGTTTAATGAAAAGAAAAGAAAAAAAGAGAAGTAGAAGACCTTATCGATGTATAGTAGATGACCAAAAGTTAGGAAACACAGTATTTTTTTAAAATTTCGTCTCTATACATGAATAATAAAATCTCTTATACTAGGTAGTGGTAGTCAGAAGTGTAGCATATCAATCATCTCTGGGCTGAAGAGTTTGTTACAAAGACACACCAGTTTATCTCGTGTACTGCTAGGTGACTGGAATAAGAATTTGATAACCACTTTTCGTCTGACTGTAAAACTTTCTCTATGGGAGAAAATATTTGTCAAAAAAATTTTCTCAAATACTATTAAATTTTCAAAAAAGATCTCCGAACGACCGTTCACACACACGGGTAGATTCTGCACGTCTGTGTTAATGTTATATATATATAGTAAAACCTCTCTAATCTGAACACCTTCGGGACCAGTAAAAAGCGTTCATAATAGCGAGGTGTTCATTAAGGAGAGATGTTCACATATAGAGGTTTTACTGTATCTCTATCTTGTCAGTATAGGGCCAAAAATCAATCAAGTTTCGATGAACGTTACTTGTTTGTATTGAAGATTAGAAAGTTTCCTGTTGTTTTTTTTTTGTTATATATCAAGAACAAGGAACAAATGATGTGATAACGTTTAGGTTAATAACTCATGCCGGTAACAAGACAATCCTTTAGTTTCTCAGCAAATTTTCCATATATCATAACAATCAACGCCAACATGTCATGCGAGGATATAGTAAATTTCGACTTCCAGGAAATTCAAATTTTTTTAGAGCACCATTTAATAAAAGAATACTGCTGCCAGAGTTCAGAATAATGTCGATGATGTATAGTTAAAATTCATCTCTAAACATTTAATTGAACGAATACAACTTCTAGTTTTGAGTTAAATTAGATTAGAAAATTCATTCTATGATGACAAGTATATAGAGTGTGGGTGTGCTATTTAAATGTGTATGGATGACGACTAGAGATGTGCAAGACGAGAACTATAATAAAAAAATTGCTTCAACTGAAACTAAAGATTACAGTTAAATATTCTATGGCTTTAAGCGAATGAAGCATTTGCGAATAGTTAATAATCATAAGATGAATTTTCTGATTCAACTCAATCCAAAAAAATATACACTTCATTTTTATATTAAAATTAATTTTCTCATAATCATTTCATTTGAATTCCCTGGAAATAGAAATTTACCATCTTATATACAATGCAGAACAAAAAAAAGACATGCAATTATTTTTTACGATTTGATCCCGATTGAAAATTTTTTGATGCCAATTTTATATTACATTTTTGTTTAATTGTACTTATTTGATTTAAAACAAAAAATTAAAGATGTACTCTTGAGTAAGAAAAAAAAAACATAGTTTTTTTCATTATTTTATGTTAGAAAAATTTGATCGACTTATATTCAATAAATTCTAATTTCGATATACTCAATAAAATAATCTTAAAAAGTTTCCGAAAGCTCATAATGATTCACCGTGTCAGACTGATTGATCTACTTGAATATACATAATAAACTAATTCTGAGATATTCAATACTTTTTAACCGATGACTATTGACGATTACTCATATAGTTTTACCTACAGTGAACAATAGATGAAAAATCATACTGTACAAACGTTGTAGGAAGATGCTCCGTCTCTGACCATGTCTGTGAAATGGGTGAAGATCCTTTAATAACGCTTCTAGAAGAACTCTCAAGCTCCTTTTTTTAAACGAAACTCAACCGTTTGTAGTGGACGGCTGAATGTCCTCTGGAAAGCTGATCCTCCATCTGGTTACCCCACTAATATTTTAATGTGTGTTGTAAACTTTGAATTCTTTGACTCATTTAGTACTAAAAAAAAAGGAGAAAATTCAATAATTGAAATATAACAAACGAAACAATTTATAACAATAGATTTTTAAGTAAAAGGTTGAATGTCATATCGAATAATCAATCGACATTTTTTGCCTATTGCTAGTTACATTGCATTCAAACTCGTAAGTGAAATAATTTATAATGACGAACCGTCAAGGATTTTGTCAACGTTATTTTCTAAGATCTTTATTCGCTTAGTAATGCTCTTTTAGAATCATACTGATAACTCCCTAATATAATTTATATTAAAAAAACTTACCCAGTAAAATCGCAATGTGAATAATCTAAGTAAATCATTGAAGATCATGGCAAGTGATAATGACGTAGAATGTAAATAAATAAAATTCTCCTATATAAATCAATGAATTGCCAAATATTTCATTGGTTAAAAACTTTAACTAATAGAAAACAAAATTTCTATCGAAGTTTTTCAAAGAGAAATATTTGAAATTTTTTTAGGCAAAACTTTTAAAATAGAAAAATTTTATTTCATAATATTAATTCTTTATTTATTCTTATTTTTCTTTTTCATATATATGAAAAAGAAAAACAACTAGAGGTACACGAAATGGAACAATGGTAACCACTTGACAGAATTTATTAACAGCAAATCAATCAATATCTATTTAGATAAAAAAAAAAAAAGATTTTTTTTTCTTTTCTATCAAATGTTTATCCAAAGTATATTCATTCATAAATAAAAAGATAAATCATGTACGGAAAAAATAAAACTCTCATTGCTCCATCTGATATTCATGCGAAAGAAAAGTTTGTATTATAAAGTTTCCTTTTTGTTTTCAAACAAGAGCTTTTTTTTTTTCTTCTCATAGATTAAATCTCTATGTTTATGAATATTTGTATCATATTGGTGCAGCAAAAGCTGCTCAGGGATTTTGTGCTGACGTAAGTTATAATTCTTATTTTTAATTTTAATTGAAAATTTTTTTGTATAAAGATGAAATGGGAACCAAATAAAATGTCACTTGGTGAACCACCTGGATTTTTACTGAGTTGGTGGTGGTAAATAAAAAATATTTGATTTAGAATAAAAATTTATTTATTTATTTATTTTTTTGAAAATATTTTAGTGTATTTTGGGATTTATATAGTGCTGCACCAGAACGTCGAGATCAACATCCACATTCAGAAGAAGCAAAAGCTTTTCATGATTATGTAAGAAAAAATAAAATCTTTTTCTGTTATATTTTAAATTAAAAAAAAAAATAAACAATTAATTTTTTAGGGATTTATTAATTCAAATGGCATGCCTCCTCAAGTATAAAATATTTAATTTTACTTTCGATGATTGTTTAAATTTTCTTCTATAGCCTAATACAAATCCAAATGGTCCACCACCAATGCAAATGAATGTAAACGATGGAATGCATAATCCAAATGTTTCATTTTTTCCTGTAAGAATAATTCTTTCAAAAAAATACTTATATTTACTTATTATTATTATATAGCCATCTGGACAACCAATGATGAATCAAGTATAATTAATGAATTTGATAATTAAATTTAAAATAAGAAATATTTTAGTATCCACGTTATCCAAATGTTCCACCACGTCCACTTGTTCGTATGCCACCACAACCTGATTATTCCGTAAAAATAAAAATAAAAATATATAATAAAATTTAATTTTAAATATTTAGGGTGGACCAGTTATGCCACCACAAATGGATAGTGGTCGAAATGGTATTTAGTTTTATATTAAGAAAACAAGAAAAAAAATAATTTTTTTATTTATTTATTATAGGTTTACGTATGACATCTCCGGGTGCTCGAATGCCATCAAATCCAATTGGTCATCCAGGTCCTGGTGGACCATTACCAAATCCATATCGACCTCAAGTTATGTCGCCATCAATTAATCAACCTGGACCAAGAATGCATATTACAAATTCACCAGGAGTAAATTTCGATTTAATAATCATTGTTTTTTTTTTTCATATTTATTGAATTAATTTAGGTTGGTTATTCTTCATCATCACCTGTTCCTTATGGAGTATGTATTTTTTATCTATATGAAAAAAAAACTATTATCATTATTATAGACTCCTTGTCCAACGGGTCATGCACCAACAACGCCAACAATGATGCCAAGTCCACAAGGTTTGTATAAAGAAGAAGAATATATATATATAAGTGTTTTATTATTTTTTCTTGATCTTCAATTTAGATTCAAATAGTGGAGAAATGCAACCGTATGGTATGCGAAATATACCAACTGGCATGGGCCATGGACCAAATCCAATGGTAATATTATTTTATAAAACGTTTAACAATTAATTTTTGTGAAACACAATCTAAAAGAAATATTTGGATCTTCCTACAGGTCATAATAAAATTATAGTGATATTGAATTGATTTTGATTGTTTCGGTCGGGGAGGCTATTTCAATAAACTAGCTGAATTTTATTTAAAAAAAAAACTCAAAATAGACCATCTTCGCTGTTATTCTACACGTACATGTCTAGACCAATGGTACCGATGCATCGGTAGATATTTAAACAACTTCCTTATTTACATTTCTAAAGGATTAAATATGTCTCAAAATAGATAGAATAAAAACAATCATTTTGTTGTGATTAACATAATCAGTTATTTCATGTTTCACATTTTAATCTTATAAAGATTGTGCTAATAACTATTTTATTTTTTTTCTTATTTTTAGTATCATGATCCACATCTAACTCATATGCCACCTGATATGACACATCATGGTTCTATAAATGGTTTGTTAAATATTTCTTATTTCTTTTTTTTATTATTATTATTAAAATAATTTTTGAATAAGATTTTATAGGTGATTATGATCAACAAATGAAACAATCACCTAATCAACAACAGCAACAAACTCAGCCACCACCACCACCACCGCCACCTGATGTAACAAATTATAATTATTCAGAAGATCCAAGTAATGATACAAATGCTATATTAAAATTAAAAGAATCGATGCAAGAAGAAGTTAAAAAATTTGATAAAACACCTAATAGTTCACATAATGATGATTATAATCATTTTGGTTCAATTGGTTAAATCAAAAAAACAAAAATCCGCACACACATATACATTTTCTGATAAGAGAAAATCTCATTTCGCTTATTTAATTTCTATTTGTTCGGTCTCTTTCTTTTTTTCTTTTAGTGTGAAACTATTTTATGTGCACATCTCTTTGTTCGTTCTCTTTTTTTTTTTTTTTACTATGTAGTATATTCTTCATGTGTGTGTGCGGGCAATAACAGTGATATCGAAGAAGAAAGAAGAATTTCGTCGTTGTTTTTTTTTCGTTTTCATGAAAAAAAAACAAATATACGACGAGTCTTCCAAAGAATGTAACAACATTTTGGTTTTAAGCTTCAATAGCAGAAGAAAATAATAATAAAAGAAAATGCATCTTTATATGTGTGTGTGTGTGCTTGTGTCCTTTTTCTGTATGATGTACATTTGTTTCTTTATATGTGTGTATGTATAAGCGAATTTTTGTCTTCTTCTATATATCCTTAAATATACATATTTCAAGAAAAAAGATCATTTATGTATTATTGTTATTTAATGAAATAGAAGTAGCAAAAAAAAAAAAGAAACATTTATTTGACAAGAAGAAATTAAATTTCTTTTTTTTTTTTGTCATCTCCTATATATCGATAAAATCTTATTTTAATTTACTTCAATATATTTCGTCTATGGTTTCTCTTAATAAGGATTCTCTTTTTTTGTATTTTTTTCGGTATAAATCACGAACAACAAAAGAAAAAAATGTCCTTGAAATATGCATAAATTTTTGACAAATCAGTAATTATTAGAAATGTGCGGATCTAAGTTTTTTAATCTTGGTCCCGATCTGATCCTATTAAATCTAGTCCGATCTCGACTTCAGAGAAGGCCTCCTCAGATATCCTTTCCTAATTTCAATAATTTTTTGCCTATAGATACTACATAGTGTTCTAATAAAAACCCTAAAATGATTTTGGTTCCTATATATATTTGATCAAGGTATTTAGTTTTTTTTTTAGAGACCCCAGGTTTTCGGAAAATTCGGATTTCTCGAATTTTGATCTGGAACTTTGTACATATAGACTAACTTCCATAAAAATGTTCAAAAGATTTCAACGAAGTTTCTTCGATATATGAAGCTTTTAAAAAGTGCTCTACCCATGGACAAGGATCTAAATCTTGACGAACCATAGACGAAAACTTTTTGAATTTTTTTCATGAAAGTTAGTCTAGTTGAGTTTTCTATATATGTGCAAAAATTCAAGAATACGAGTTTTCGGAAAACTGGAGTATCTAGAAAATTGACATATGAAAACTTTGATAGAGTTTAGTCAAATCCTTTTAGAATTTTTATTAGAACACTTTCATTGATGTAATTTACAATATTTAATCCGATAAAAATCCTATGAAATTTAACTACATTTTTTAATTTCAGTTCAAACAAATTTGTTTTTTGTTTCGTACTCCTAATCCTGCACATCTCTCACTATAATATAATCCGACATATATTGATATTCATTTGTACTTTGTATATATATGCTATGGTCTTGTTTAAGATTTTCTAATGATAACTAGTCGAAAGTAACAGTGATTCTTTCAATATCAAAACGATCATTATAGATATGCGGATTTATTCATGTTATTTGTTATTGAAAGGATTAGACAAATTGGAAACTCTTGAATTGATTTTCATGATGATATAGTTTATTAATTGTATTGATCGATTAAGTATCAAAACGAATAATAACATAATAATGATTGATGAAAGTTGTATTTTTCTTTTAATTGAAATTCTACAAAATACATTACTAACGATAGAGCAATATTTTACTATTATTCTATTTATATTTGATAATCATATTTTTCTTTTCATTATTAGCAGAGAATAATTATTACTAACGGACACTTCCAAAGTGTACACTGTAGGGTGATGTCCACTTTTGAAAGGTTTTCAGTTTTTTTTTCTGAATAGCTATTTCTACAGTTATTGAAACAAATAAAATCCACTTTCTCGATATTATTTTGTAAAGAAAGACGTGCTGAGGATATTTTATATCATGACGTATTAAAAACTTTTTGAAAAAGTCAGTTATAGGACTTTATTTAGACATTTTCGTATCAAGATAAAGGTTATGATTCCTTCTCTTCAGTATTTTCGATGATATCAGCATCGACAATTTTCAGAGGCAGATATCATTGTTATCGTTCTATTCATTGAAGACAAGAATATTAGAGTCGATGTTTTTGTATCTGTCTTATTTATTGTTCTTTTTTGTCTAATTCGTCTTTTGTTTTTGTTCTGTACTGACTAATCCATTCTATTCTTCTCTGATTTCTTCTTTATTGTGTCCAATTCTATTCACTATAGATTCTTTTACTTGTCATATTAATCAAATCAGGGCGTGTATACATGTACACCTTTAACTGAATGAAAAAATTATGACGAACTTAAACAAGTTATTCACTATCGAGAGATTATTTACTTCGGAAGGAACCGAAAGAAAGTGTCCACATTCAAGAGGTTTATTTTCGGCAAAAACAGCTCAGAGGAGATCAGAAAGTGTCCACAGCACGGAGGTGTCTACATAGAGAAGTTTTGCTATGTGTAATTTTTGTCTATCAAATGAGTAAAATAATGCAACGAGTTATTTATTGATATATTGTTGTTTTTCTTTTTTGTACTTTTCTTTATTCTGTCTTTCTGTCAAAGGTTTTATATTGTAAAATAATGTGCTATGCATCGCTTAATTTCGTTTTCTTTTTTTTCTCTTATATTAACTAAAAACAAAAATCAAAATAGCTTGTATTTGTTTTGTTAAGCTAAAGGATTAATAGATTGAATTCTAATACGAATAAAAATTTTCTTATATTTGTTGTTTTTTAGATCATGAATGAGAAATTAGATCAACAATATTTTGATGTTAATTTTGATTTTCATCAAAATAAATATGAACCTATTAAAAATATTGGTATTTTTTTTTTGTCTTTTAATTATGAATATAATGATTTTATTTTTTCAAAGGTAATGGTGCATACGGTTTAGTATGTCTTGCACGTCATCGTAAAACAGGAACCAATGTAGCAATTAAAAAAATAGCTAATGCATTTGATCATTTTCTTATTGGTATGAGAACATATCGTGAAATAAAAATTTTACGTCATCTTGTTAATCATGAAAATATAATAACTATTCGAGATGTTTTTCTTAGTTCAAATAATGATAAAAATGTTTATATTGTATTTGATTATATGGATAGTGATTTAAAACGTGTACTTGAATCAAATCAAACATTAACTAATGATCATATTAAATATTTTTCATATCAAATTTTAAATGGTCTAGCTTTTATTCATCAATCTGGAATTGTAAGATAAATAGATAATAAAATTTTTCATTTTTCATAAAAATCATTTTTTTTTAGATTCATCGTGATCTTAAACCATCAAATATTCTTATTAGTCAAACATGTAACCTCAAAATAGCTGATTTTGGTAAGAAAGATTTGTTTATATATATAAAAAAAAAAGTTTCTTTTTTTTTCAAAAAAGGTATGGCTCGACAATATCGTGATCATGATCAAACACAATATGTTGTAACACGTTGGTATCGAGCACCTGAAGTTATTCTTGGTTATACTGAATATTCTCAAGCAATTGATCTTTGGTCAATGGGTTGTATTTTAGCTGAAATGTTTGGACGAAAACCAATATTTTCTGGTAGAAATTTTTTTTTTTTTTTTGTTTTATTTTTATACATATTAAATGAATGTCTAGGAACGAATACTATTGCACAAATTCAATTAATTTTTATTATTCTTGGTACACCATCAAAATCTTATTTATCTTCACTTCATAGTGACTGTTTTCGACGATTAATTTTAAGTAAGTAATTATAAAAAATGATTAAAAAAATAAATAAATATATAGTATGTATTAGGTGTTGGTCATCGTCAACCAGCAAATTTTAAAGCTCTTTATCCGAATGCAACCGATGATGGAGTTGATTTATTACGTCAATTATTAGTTTTTGATCCTGAACAAAGAATAAGTGCAACAACAGCACTTAAACATAATTTTGTTAATGAATTTCTAATTAAATTAGATGATAATGATGATTGTATGATAGAAAATGATGTTGAAAAATTTGATTTTGGTTTTGAAAGTGAAGTAAGTTAGTTGAACATTTGTCTTTCGTTAAATTTTAAGATAAAAAACAAAACCAATGCTTACTATTTAGAAATGGACATTAAATCAATTACAAAAAGCTATTCATGAAGAAATTGATCATTTTCAAATTCGATCAATAAAACAAAATAATGATGAAGAATTAACAACAAATATTGATTCAATTTTTTCTCATAAACAACCTATGGAAAATCATCATCGAGTAGTTATTATTGATTCATCACCACCTACAACAACAACAACAACAACAGAACTTGAAATTGATACAATACGTTCACTTGAAAAAAAACGTAAACAGCGACGTATGTTGATCAGATGTAATCATAAAAATAAATAAATGAATATGAATTTTTCAATAGGACGAAAAAATGGACATCATCACCATCATCATCATGATCATCATTCAAAACGTTCATGTTCAATGATTTACAATGATGAACAAACTTGTGGCGGTGATACTAATGACGAAGAGACTGTTCATCTTTCCTAAAGAGTTTTTATAATTATTTTTTTTTTTATTTTCTCATATATAATATTATATTTTGCAAGTTTCGCAGCATTTATATAAAGTTTTTATTTATTTATTTATTTATTTAATCTTGGACTCTATATGCAAACACTTTAAAATATGTGTATACACCTATTCTTATCTTCATATATTTTTCTTGTGTTACTTTTTCGACTAGGGCATTACGAGAGCAAACAGATAAAAACAAAAAAGAAACAAAAGTGAGTAGGGAAGTGAGCTCGTCTGTTTTCGATTTTAAGACGAATGATATAAAACATTACATATATAATGGCACGGTCAATTATTCCTCAAACATTGAATGGTGTACGAACACCAATTGATGACACACTTCCAATGACGTGTGTTATTGAAAATTCTCAACTTGTTGAAGGACATGGGGTAATGAATAAAATAAAATTTATTTCTATTTTTAATGATTAATATAAAAATAAAAAAAACTTAGGTATATTCTATTCGAGTGGCACGTGCTTCAAATGATCCATCATGTTCATGGGTTGTTACAAAACGTTTTCGAGAATTTGATGATCTTAATAATATATTAAAAGAATATGGTTTTGATTTTGAATTACCAAAGAAAAAACTTCTTGGAAGAACTGATCGAACATTTATGGCTGAAAGACAAAAAGGTCTTCAAGTATGTTATGGAAATAGTTTGTTTGTTTTATATGAAATTTATTTATTTATTTTTAGACATTTCTTGATACACTTCTTCAACACTTAGAACTTTGTAATTCATTAATAATACAACGTTTTCTTGATCCAGAAAATCATATGACGAATTATTCAGGTATTTATCTAAAAAAAAAAGAATTATTTACAAGAAATATTTTAAGTTTTCTTTTTCTTTTTGTGTGTGTATTTTAGAATTAGCATTGCAACATGTATCAATGTTTATTCGTTCAACGAATAATACATATCAAATTGTTGAACAACTTCCAGATTTAGGTAGAATATGTTTTTTTTTCTTCTTATCATTTATAGAATTAGTTTTTGCTTTTTAAATTGTTTTAGGTTGGCGATATAATAAAAGTTATTTTTTAGCAACAAAAACTAGTGCTTCAAAAGATGATCGTTATCTTTTATCATGGGTATTAAATTGAATTTTAAATAATATTTACTTACTTTAGTATTTTATTTTAGTGTCATTATGGATTAGATAAAGCATTTGGAGAAAAGGATATTGCTAATTGTTTGAAATTATTAAAATCAATTATGGTAAATATTTGTTTTGTTTTATATATTTTGTCTAGATGAATACATGATTTTTTATTTTTTTTTTGTAGCATCCACTTATAGTTCCAATTGATGAAATCTATGCTAATGAAACTGGTACAATAACTGTTTGTCGATTCAATAGTAAAGGTTCATTAAAAGATTATCTTCATCAGGTACGAAAACAAAAAAGAAATAAAACATTTGTTTTTTATTTGAAATATAACTTATAGACAAAACCAACAAATGGTGCATATTGGAAACGATATGGTCGAAAATCATTATCACGAGGATGTGATTTAAATCAAATAAAAAATTTTGGTCGTCAAATTTTAGAAGCATTACTTTTCATTTATGATAATGGTCTTGCTTATGGACATTTACATTCAGGCAATATTCTCTTTGATCCTGATCAAGCTTTATCAATCAAATTAATTGATATAGCCAATGTAATTGTAGGTGTTTCATCGAAATATCGTTGCTATATTTCTAATCTTAAACAAATTCGTGTAAGTCAAAAATTTTAAAAAAAAAATTAAAATCTTTTTTTTTGTTTGTGCTTCTAGACACTCGAACATTGTGATGTTTATGGCTTTGGACGACTTTTATATGAATTATCAACAGGTGAAGAATGTCCAACAAGTACTTGTATACAATTTCCAAATACAGTACCGATTTCTATTCAACATGTTCTTTTAAAAATTCTTGCACCAACAGGAGATTTACCAACAATTCAAGAACTTTTAGATGATTCGTAAACAATAATTCAAATTTTATTTTATATTATTATTTGTTGCTTTTTTTTTTGAAGTTTTTTTCAAGGAACAACATCAAATAATATCGAACGATTTCAATTAAAATTAAGTCCTAAAGCAAAAGAAGCATTTGAACAAATTAGTCGAACTGCTCAAGCTCGATTAGAAGGTGATCAAGCAAAGGTAAATTTGATTTCTATTTTTTTGTTTGAATTAGAATTCATTTTGTTGTTTTTTGTCTAGATTAAAAATGTACAACGTCGTACAAAACTTGCTAATCATCTTATGTCGGATGAAGAAAAACTTAAACGACGTAGAGAAAGACAAGTCTGTTTTGCTTTTTTCAAATCGCTAAAAAAAAATTTATTGCTTCTATTTCAGGCTAAAGCACTTGGACAAAATCAAGATCCTAACACGAATCTACAAGGCACATCAAGTATGTTTTAAGTTGTAATGAAATAAGACTTTCAATCTAACATTTACGAAGGTATATTCCCAATTGTCGAACGCCCTTCAATCGAATATTACAACTAGGAGTAGATTGCTATGAGACTATC
The DNA here is from genome assembly GCA_905250125.1 of Rotaria sordida. Lineage (NCBI taxonomy): Eukaryota > Metazoa > Rotifera > Eurotatoria > Philodinida > Philodinidae > Rotaria > Rotaria sordida. The sequence goes on along the minus strand of CAJNOL010002343.1, from coordinate 13,420 downwards.
AAGCAAAGGGTTGCAACTGATAAATCTCTTTTGAGTCGAGACTATGCGCATTATATAGATTCGAATAAGCTATGAATATCCTGAAAAGAATTCAGGCACTTAGCTTATTGCTGCAAAGATGCTGAACTTTTACAGTAATTTTTCAATGCATGCTATGATCCTTCTCAGGAACACTCATTTTTCGAATTTTGACTTGAAACTTTGCATAGAGATAGACCTTAACAAGAGTAGTTTATTGCAAAAAAGTTTCTATTCTTTTGATTTATTCCTATCCTAAAATAAGAATGGAAGGACTTCCTTCTTAAGAAAAATCTACAAAGGCTCTAATTCACCATTGACTGTTGAAAAGTTACAGCTATTTTACTAGATTTTTTTTTTTATTAGGATAAGACATTTCCGAAAATATCACAAAGAAGAATTTTATCTTGAGATTTTACTTTTCAATAGAATTAATAATCATTAAAAAGCGTGAAAAATTCAAAGAAAACCAACGTGTTATTCTCGAGATACTATACTTTGAAGTGGACTTGACTATTGTGTCCTTCCGTGTAACTCTTGGATAGTAGACCGTAGGTCCTTTTTCGTCTCACAAAAACCTATTCGTAGTCATAATCTAAGATCGAACAACATTTAACAGTTAAGAATGCTTTCTCGATAGTAGATATTAATTAGTAAGATTTAGCTTGTGACTATTCAAAGAAAAAAAAAAAAAAAACTTATTCTATCAGATTTTTATTTCATTTTTCATTGCAGAACATTTACAACGGTCAGTTAGTGTTGATCCTTTACAATTATCTACAGAAAAAACAACACCAAGAAGACCTTTGACACCAAATTTAAGTGTTGATATGCCGAATGTTCCACAAACACCACCACCAATTTCAACTGCAGCACCGCCTCCGCCTCCACCACCACCACCGCCACCGCCACCGCCACCGCCTTCATCAACATCTTCTCCTGCTCCAGCTGCTAGTGATGATCGAGCACAATTATTAAATTCAATTACAGATTTTAGTCTTGCTAACCTAAAGAAAACTAAAACCAATGATCGTAGTGTACCAAAAACAAAATAAACACATCTATCACACATACATATTTTTTGTATAACCTTTTGTTTCTTTTTATTAAAATGTATGTGAAGAACTTTTTTTTTAATATGGGCGTATATGTCTTTCTTAATGTTGTATTTTTCATAAGATACCATTTAATGTGACGCAATTGTCAATGACATGTTGAAGTAATTTTAAATAAGAACAGATTTGTTTTTTTTCTTTACAAACAATGACTTTTAATTGTTGTAAATCAACTTTACAATTAATAGTAGAAGCTAAATATGTTGAACGAATGAACCTATTGGAATTCATTCAGATATTTTGCAAATAACACTGAATTCATCATAAGAGTATCTAGTCAATATGTTTCTATTCACAATACACAATCAGTTGAAAAACAATGACTAACGCTTTTCTTCATCTTTGATAACTAAATTAAGAGATAAAGATTAAAACATTGTCTAAGATCATCCATCTAGTCACTTGTAAAAAGTATTAAACAAATATGTTTAAATCGATAAACGTAGTGGATAAATTTGTTGCCTTATTTCGGGATATAATAACATATGTTGACAAAATGTTCAAGTCGTTTTTTATTAGCAAGAGTAAAATTAAGATGTAATGATATAGTTCGAATAAGTTTGTCCAAACGATCATTTAATCCATTGAATGAATGAAAAGTATCAAATATATTTAAATATTCCAAACATTCAATTATTAATTCATTAGGTAAATTTTCAAATTTTGAAACGTTCACCATTATTGATTGGAAATATCAAACAGTTTTGTTGTCTAACGTTATATATCTATATTTATAAAAAACAAAAAAAAGGACTAAAATAAGTAAAGTGTATATAATAGCCTACTAGTGACTCATGGAATTGAATGTTTAAGTTAATCAGCATTTGAAGGACGAAAGAAATAAATTAATTTTCGAACTATAATTTAATTTGTCCATTGAGTACAGTGAGTTAGTAAACGACTAGATACACTATTGACTAATAATGTCATTTGTGATCAGAACACAACTTAATGTGTACATTTATTAATAATTGTAACAATGATAATGTGTTTTATAGCTTAAGTTTACGTGCACAATTGGATGTCGAAGCAACGGCATTACCACAAGGAAAAAGTGAAACATCAAGAAAAGATTCAAAACAAGTTCAAGAAAAACGAAAACCATTAAGATTAACAAATAAAACTGGTAAACTCTGATTTATTTACTTAATTTCTCTTATGAAGGCTTCATTTTTTCTAGAACAACACATGGAAAATCTTCGGGTTGAAATGACTCATGCTGGTCGTGAAAAAAATTTAGCTTTAGCAAATGTTATTAAGTATGGAGCTTTTTCTCATGATGAAAATGAAATAACTGAAACAGAACATCAAATCACTGAAGAAAATAAACAACAACAAGCTCGATTATCAAATAATATTATTGAACCAAATATTATCCATGAAATAGGTTTGCATTTATATAATTCTTTTATCAAAGAATACATGAGATTAGCTTATCTTCACTTGAAATCTATTTTAGACAAATGAGAATATGTATCTAATAGTCGAATGGCCATAGCTTCTGTCGCTCTTCTATTTCAATTTTGATCTAAAATCACAATATCGCAACTTTCGGAAAACTTTTTGAAACTAGATAATGAGAAAATGAAGATTCTATAGAGAGAAACTCAAATTTCATCTTCTTGAAATAGAACAATGAAAGTTATGTTTTTACTCTAAAAGGTATTCGATCTTGATTCAGAAAAGTCATGAATACAAAACATTCTTAAGTTATTTGAGCCTCTTACAGATCCACTTAGAGCCAAAATATGCAGTCAAATGGTGTCGAATTGTTGAGTCTATTTCGTAAGAGAAATGAGATCATCGTTATCGTCCATGTTCCATCACATATGTTCTTCTTAGTTTTTTGTACAAAAGTGGAACATTTGCTTTTAGTTAGTCGATGGACTGGTATGCCAGTAGGGGTGTCATCGTTCCCCGTTCCTCAGCATTCCGTTCCTAGGAACGGGAACGCTTGTCAAAATCGCATTTTTTCGCTATATTTCAACATGGCGAGGTCTCTAGACATATTCACTTTTCTTTTTATGTTTGAGTGTTCAGCGTTCCCCGTTTCCAGGAACGGGAACGGGGTAGCGTTCTCCGTTCCTAGGAACGGAATGCTGAGGAACGGGGCACGTTGACATCCCTAATTTTTATGAAAGTGGCTTTCCTTCGGTGAATTAGTAAAATTTCTGTTAAAAGTGAAAGAAACGTATGTTGCGTTCCAGTTTCTAGGAACGGAACGCTGAGGAACGGGGTAGCGTTTCCCGTTCCTAGGAACGGAACGCAAAGTTGACATCCCTACATGCCAGCATCAGAATTATTTCAAACACAGCATCATCGTTTATTAAAGTTAAATGAAAATTTACGTAAAAAAGTTGTTGGACAAGATGATGCTATTGATAGTATTACTAAAGTTGTACTTAGACGTAAAGGTGAATTTTCAAGACAAAATCAGCCAATTGGTTCTTTCTTATTTTTGGGTGAGTTTATTTAAATAAAATAATTAAACTTTAATTTCTATTTGTTTTTTGTAGGTACACATGGTGTGGGTAAAACTGAATTAGCAAAAACATTAGCATTAGAATTATTTGATTCAACCGAATCAATTATTTGTATTGATATGAGTAAATACACAGAATCTAATTCAATTGCTCGATTACTCAGCGTACCATCAATTAAACGTAGTTTTTCAATTGCTCGATTGATTGATGAATCATCAGGTAAAAGTTATATGTGAGTTTTTCTTTGATTTATCACAATAGTCGATTTATTAGAACATGTTGGTTTTGAACAAGGTGGTGAATTGACTGAAGCAATTCGACGACAACCTTATGCTGTTATTCTATTTAATAAAATTGAAAAAGCTCATCCACAAATTTGGAATACATTATTACAAATTTTAGATAATGGTCGTCTTAAAGTCAGTTTATCTATATAAAAAGTATAAGAAAGAATTTTAATGATCAATATTTAGGATAGAAAAGGTCAAACAGTTGATTTCACAAATACCATTTTTGTGTTAACATCAAACATTGGTGCACAATATATCTTAGACGAAGTTGAAAATCAATCATCATCAATAAAAATTTCAAATGGAGAATTATCTCAAACAGTAAAAGATCGTATTATAAAAGAAGTTTCTACTTTAGGAGATTTTTATCTTGAAAATAATGTTTATCTTTCAAGGTTCGTTTATGTTTTCGATCGGAATTTTTCAACCGTTTAGATGATATTGTATTCTTTCAACCTCTTAATATTAATCAACTTTCATCTATTGTTAATCTTCAATTAAAATCACTTGAATGTTTGAAAGAAAAAGATATTGAAATTAATTTAACAGATGAAGCTATTCAATCAATTCTCAAAAAATCTTATAATCCAGGTATTTTATCAACCTTTGTTTAGAGAAGGTCGTTATTTTATTCATACAAAAAGATATTTCCTCTAAACTGAGAGAGAATCTAAGGATAGAGTAAAAAATTATTGCATGAAATCGATTGTAATGTTTCAGAAATGAAAAATCCTAAGATATATCATTAAAACAGTATTAATCAATTCCTTTGCTATGTCAATATGCATTTATTTCCTCTGTCTTCGAATAAACGCATTTTAATTTAAGTTAAAATGTAATGAATTCAATCTAAATTGTTTTGTCTTTTTCTTTGAAATAGTTTACGGTGTTGATCCATTAAAACGTTATGTTGAAGAACATTTGAAAGAAGAACTCTTCAAATTATTAATACAAACAAGATTTCCATCACCTAGTCTTGTTATAATCGATACTGGCATAAATAACCAATACTTATTTCGTATTCAACATTTACAACGAACAACTTCAAATTCAACAAAAAAACCAGGATATGTTCGTTAGTATTAACACTAATCTTATCAATTTAATCTATAAATTTGTTTTCTTAATAGATCATAGTACACATGAATAACCTATGATAAATGTAGACGATGATGATGATTAGGGGTGTCAGCGTTCCTCAGCATTCCATTCCTAGGAACGGGAACGCTTGTCAAAATCGCATTTCCACGCTATATTTCAACATGGCGAGGTCTCTAGACATATTCACTTTTCTTTTTATGTTTGAGTGTTCAGCGTTCCCCGTTCCTAGGAACGGAATGCTGAGGAACAGGGCACGTTGACATCCCTAATTTTTATGAAATTGGCTTCCATTCGGTGAATTAGTAAAATTTCTGTTAAAAGTGGAAGAAACGTATGTTGTGTTCCAGTTTCTAGGAACGGAACACTGAGGAACGGGGTAGCGTTCCCCGTTCCTAGGAACGGAACGCAAAGTTGACACCCCTAATGATGATGAACAAGAAAATAGATTTAGTGCTTATGAAGATGGCAATACATCACCGCAACGTTTACCAAAACAAATGAAACAATCACCAAGAATGAGAAAATGATTTTATTCAACTATTTATATCTTCGTCAAGCAATAAAATGAACATTACAAACTATAAATACGAACTTTTTACTTTATTTTTTTCAATTACAATTCTTCTGCAGTGTTGTTATTTTTTCCTTTCGTTAATAAATCTGATAAAAAAAGTAGACTCTCTTTTGTTTAGCACAATACAATAGAAAGACACTGGTAATAATCGAAATAGAAAACGCAAATATTATTTTAAAAAATGATGTTATTAAAATTTCTTTTCTCAAGCATTACGCTTAATATCTAAAAATCGCCAATGGACAATAAATTAAATAAATATGTCTTTATACAATTTAGCGACAACATTTTATTCATGTAAAGTATCGTTATTATCGATAAAAATCTGTACATTGTTTGAAATACCAAGAGATGATGGAAAAAAGTCTTCGCACGACATGAAATGAGCGAAACAGACGGTGTTTCGATCGGAGTTCATCATTATAATAGAGCAAATGAAACGAAAAAATTCAACACTGTTTCTTTCTGTCATATGCTCAAACATATACAAAATTAAATGATTAAGGATGGAGGGGTAGGCAATAGTATTATATTCGTTTCTCATACGTCTATACTCACCCTCAAGATAATATCCTTTCAACATAGTCTTGTTAAAATACTTCGTGCACAATGGAATGTATATTCGAAATAGATGCTTTCATAATGAAACCAGAGCAGTGTTTCCTTAAAGAGGCAATATTTCAACGCTACTTAAACGAAGACAATTGAAGCAAAATTCTCTTCGTTTTGATATCTAGTTTTTATTGGGAACCAATAGTTTTCAGTATGTAATTGAATCGAAATAAATTTTCGAAGGATGTAGAGTCGTCAACTCTTTTGGAAGAACGTTTCAAACAACGAGTTATTAGTTTAATTAATAACATTATTCAGTTAACTCTTTAAAAATCTTATAATCTTGTTTTTTTCTTTAATTAAAGAAGAGCTTTATTTCATTAATAGGAAAAGAAAATCTTTGTGATCATATAGAGAATGTACAAACAAAAAAAAATCAGTTTAATACCGAATTCTTTTTAAGTTCTGCATTGACGTCGAACTCTTAAATGATTCTTCGGTAGGTTGTCATTTACCACAAATTGTAGTACCCTAAATCTATCCCTAAATTCAATCCACATTTGTGGATAACGAAATCGAAAAAGTTAAAACTGGTAACCAAGTAGTAATTTTGATTTAGGGACTTTTTTCTAAAATACAATATACCAGACATATTGTATTACGATGTCATCCTCCTTCGTCTACTATTTCTAATCAACTAGGATCAATTTTTCCAACCTACGAAGGATGTTGCAATACATCTGGTGACCAGAATGTATTTTAGATTTTAATGAAACATTTCTTCACGCTTAGCAACAGAAGCTCTTGTTTCGACAGTTGGCCTACGTACACCTTCTAATACTATAATAGTTTCAGCCATCAAGACATACACAAGGAATTTTCGAATTGTTTTGTAGATGTAGACTAAGTAAAAACTTGTTGCAGTTTTCAATCAACATAAAGCGTAAAACTTTATATTTACTTTTTAAAACTAAGTACCACTTGTTCGACTAGCATAAGAATCATTCTTTACAACACAAACAATGCTATCAGTCATATGGTGCTAAAACTTAATGCCCTTATCTTTTGATATATAACCTATGGTATGTGGACTCTTCATACCGTAAATCAACAAGTATTTAGTTTTAAAAAGTAAATATAAAAAGTCACCACCAATGGCAATTCTACTAATCATAACCTTATTTTTTTTATGTAATATTTTATTATGTAATAGACTGCACAAAAGCTTTCATTCATTCCGCTCGTTATAAAAGGTATCAATCAGACGGGCAAGCGATATACACACAAACTCAAAGTATTGTAAAACTAATGAGTAAGAGGTATTCTATCGATGATAATGTTATATGATGATACTAGGTGCAGCAAAAAATATCCAAACTTTACTATTTCGATATAAAACAGATTACAATGCCAACATATTTACGTTCTTATTAGTCAGTTAGAATTAAAAATATATTATATAATATTTGACGACTGACTAAAATGTGTATACCTTATGTGATGAATGTTAGAATAATATGGAATTATTATTAGGCTTATAACAGGTTCCCGTTCTATTAATTACTTGTTTTGTTAGATCTGGGTTCAGTAATTAGTTCTTTTGTCAAGAATAGTATCTCATGAGTCAGAAATAATAATATTAGATGTTTCATGACACTAGTTCTTATCAAAAGAACTGGATCATCGAACAGTTCTATTTCTTGATTAAGACCTGTTACAGTTCTAAACATGATGCCTCTTGTGTTTGAAAAATCCCTAAATGAAACATCCCTAATTGGTCACCACTTTTGATATTATCGATTTCATTATCCACAAATGCGGATTTGATTTAGGGATAGATTTAGAGTACCACAATTTGTGGTAAATGATAGACATTCATTTGTTTAAATTATTTAATAGAAAATTTTCTTTTCAAATAATGAATAGTTCATGAAAAAATTTAAAAATAAATTTAAATGTAAAATGAAAGATCGTTCATTCTCAGTTATAGTATAAAAACTACCATGACCTTGTGGAATACTACCACTAGTTCAACCGAATTCGCAATCACAATCGACTCATATCAATGAATAAATGAGATTCTTGGTAAACTGTAGTAGTTATTGAATGTGGACATTTCACCAGAATTGAATCCTTCATTATCGTTAAACTCTATATTAACAAATAAAAATCAACAACAATAATTAAACCTGTTTGCCCTGTAAAAATAAAAAGGTATTTAACGAAATGATTCTTAAAATTAACATAAAAAAATGCGTTAAAAGACAAATTAATGAAGTTTCACGAACTTTTGTCATATTCCGAAAACTTGTGTAAACGCTTTAGATTTTTCAGGCGTGATTGTCGTTTTAACTGTAACTAATTAATTCATTATATATCGTTAAATGTTGCATTCATTTTCACACGTTAAGAAGTTTAACGATAGTTCTTGAGTATTTTTATTTTTAGCCGATCTTACCATGTTAAATATCGTTAATCTTGGTATTCATTTTCATGTGTTAAACATATTAACGCGTTTTCATGAATTTCTATATTTTTCACGAAACTTAACTGATTGATTCTCGTTAAATCTAGTAACTGTTTCCACAAGTAAAATATTTTAATGAGTTTTAACGAAAATTTTAATTATTTAACGAACATCATTTAATTATCCATCATTCAATCTGCTAATCGTTTTCATGCCTACAATTTTCATGATTTTTTGTGTAACATATTTGTTTATGCGCATTATACAAAAATCAGCGTGAAAGATTTATACTTACGAAATCTCAAGTGTGCCTGTGAACTATATCAACCCAGATATCAAAAGCTTTTTATCAGATTATAGGCAGAACTCTCCTTTAGAGAAATCTCAACTTTATATTAATCGCTAGCAAAACCACTTAAATTAATCCTAGGCAAAGGTAATCTTCTTTCATTTTTTCTTTAAAATTTACTATGGGTTTTATATCTAAAGGAATGTAATTCTGTACTTCGTACATTATCATTTCTGTTTCACATGATAAAAAAGTTTAGCGACATAATTGCTCCAATTAAGGCCAAAAGTTGCCTTAAAAGACAAATTAATGAAGTTTCACGAAGAAAATTTTCATGAATTTTTGTTAGATTTGGAAGATTCGTTTTAACCCGTCAGATTTTTCACGTTTTTTCCTACGTGATTGTTATTGTAATGGTAACTAACTCATTATATATTGTTAAATGCTGCATTCATTTTCACACGTGTGATATTCTAACTTTCTTGCTCAAGGTACATGCCACCTATATAAGTGTGTATAGGTCAAAAACTGGTTCTTAAGGTTTCTAGAGAACGTTTCATATAAAGAATTGGAATAGAATGGCGGAACAAAATTTTTTGGATACCTGATGGTAATCCTAGATGTGAAAAATTGAGCTGTGATAAAGCACGAGAGGAACTTGTGAAAAGTAATCAGTTCTTATTGCTGAATCCCTAGCTAATGACATTAGTTTTAGATTTTTTGAGAAGCCTAGTGCTAAATTTGACACATCTATTTTGGTCCAGGTCTCGATATCTGCTTCAGTTTTATAAATGAAATGAACGTACCAGTGAATATATTCTTGGTTCACCATACAGCTCTCTATACTATTATTTTGATAAAATTTCGTTGTTTAATATTCGATTTGGAGGATTAGTCGCTTGATTACCATATAAGAAGAAAGATTTCTGTCTTTGCGTTTGATTTTCAAGTCATATCAGCTGTAGTAGTACCTAATTTAGAAAGTATAATTTTCTGCTTAAAGAAACCTTTTTTTTGATTTTATGAGCTATTATAACGTTGAAAATCTTCTATACAGTTTTTTTTTGCAGATTTTACCATACATACACTAATAATGCTCTTCACAGATTCTGTTTGGTCTAAGTTTTTATCAAGTATTGGCTTGCGGTAATGACGATACCTCAAACGCGTAGAGAGTTCTTACTAACGAAAACAACATCGTCAATATTGCTTCAATGATATTCAATTAGTTACTTATTGAACGCTTAGCTACTGTCCTATACTCAAAGAAAAGTTGCTAGTTTTTTTCTACCGCTGAGCTCGATTGAGCTCGATCTTGAGAACTTAAGCTCGAACTCTCACTTTCCAGTTCGAACTGAATCGAGCTTCAAACTCGAGCCTATTTTTTGACTCGAGCTCAATCTCATCAAACTCAAACAAATATCATTTATTCTCTTATGTGATGAAAATCGTTTAAAACTCTATGATTTTATTGTGATTTATTAGCCCAATTATTTGTGAGATGATATCGTGATGAAATCAGATGAAAGGACGATTTTTGCTGATTTATTTTCGATTTCTATCGAAAATCGCAATTCATCAATGACTTTTTATAATTCATAATGTTATATTCTACTGAAACGTTCTCCAATAATCGTATTGACTGACGACTATTATCAGTCTGACATGTGATAAATATATGCGCATTGTAATGAGGATCATGCAGTTTTGCTAATCTATGCTGAAGAAATGAAATAGAATATTATACGATATTTGTCAAATTCAATGCTTACCAATTGCAATACTATATTAAGAAAAGCTTGTCGAGGAATATACTAAGCGAAAATTTAGATAGGATTTTAAATATAAGTAACACTTACTGTATGTTTAGTTTTTCGTAGATCACTACGAACTTGATGTTGCATCTTTTCTAAAATATTTTGATTTCTAATAATTTATAGAAATTTTAAAATGTGCTTTCATTTCTTCACTTTTGAAAACAAGAAAAGCATACCTTATATGTAACATCATACTGTGCAGTTTTGAATAACCCCTGCAGCAGAGCTGTCAGCTTAGTGTACTGTCTAGCAAGCCATAAGGCCAGGACAAAGCCTTTGGCCTATGTGCAAGGTATTATTATTTACCCTAGTATCATTTGAAACATAAGGTGGTAGTAATAGTTGATGAATTTGTGAGTGTATGGGTGTGGATCATCTCTGCTAACATATTCACCCACATTCACATTTGCACATCCAGTTATATGTATTGATTTTTAATTATCTATTTCATCATGTAGACAACACCAAGTCATTATTACACCTAGTTTTCCAGTAAATATTCGAAATCAACCCCAGTTCATACTATCAATTGAAACCATGACATAAATTGTTCTCTTATCCTATCAATTACAGTTGAGAAAAACAATGAAGGATTTAATGACAGCTTTGACATAAAAAGAAAACCAAGATTTGGAGAATTGTTTGACGAGTGTGAAATATACATTATATCAGTTGCTTGGTTCCTTCTCTCTATTATATTACTTGATATTATTGAACTGATCGCATACAAAGTACAAACAGAAACAAACAATCTTGAATCGCTTGTACAGAACATGATTAGTGTGCAGGGCTTTTTGTATCACAATATTGTCACTGATTCAGAATATTCATTTATCACTTTCAGGTAGCCATTTATCAGGGATTAATTGTCAAAGACGAATGCCTTCAACACTCTATCTTTATAGATAAAGAAGACAAAAGAAAACTACACCTGATTTCACAACTTCATGACGACAGAAGTAGATCTCCAGATCAGTGACATTACGGTACCCACACTCTTTGATGTGCCCTGCCAATTAAGCAAATTAATGTAGAGTGTGTCGTCAATCAGTGAAAGTGTCTTTCTTTTTCGAATTCATATTTTTTAATATTTCTAAGAACAATTTTTTTTAATTACTGCTCTTACTTCACAAAGAAATGTGCGACATCTTGCTGTACCCTAGGCTTATTGGCCAAAACAGAAAAGCGAATAAATGCTTTTTTTTCTTGATGTCGTCGTCAAGTTGAAGGATACGATGATGTAATTGGCAAAATCATTGCGTCTTCTTTTCTCCTCTTGCGTTGATTGACCAAAACAGATGAACCGTTGGCTAAATTTCTCTCTAAACTGTACATGAGTAAAGAACTAACTAACGGTTCTCTCATAAATGCTACATTGAAATCAAGCTAGAGAGAAGTGAAATCGATAGAGTCATAGAGTTCCATCTGTAGACCTCATTTGATTTCTTGAGAATCACTCATGGGCAATTCGCATCGGACTGTGAGCTAATTCACTGTTTTTTTTCCATATTTTTGGGCAGCAGTTAACATTTTTATCGATGTTAGTGTGGTTGTTTTGGAGAAGTGATCCATGGAGTGGATAGACCACATCTAGTTCTACTTGGATGGAAACCAGTTGAGATAGACTAGAAGGAACTTGACAGCTAATCCATTCAAGAAATACTCGAATTCTGATCTAAGATATCCTACGTAAATCGAGAACTTTATCTTCGGACAAGAAGCTTAGAATTATTTATTTGTTCAGTTACGATTTTTTAAAAAAATTTGCATAACTTCTGTCGTGCTCTTTTATTTATCATTAGATAAAACAAAACATAAAATCTCCTTTTCATAGGTAGAAGATGCAGTGATAGCACCCTTGATAAGCTTGAGAAGACGCATGAACTCAAAATTTTGCAGCTATACACTTCTTTAGTGGGCTTGGAAAACAATCACTTCGATAAATTCAGATATCTTTGCTGTATTGTGATATAAAGTATTTATTAAGAATATTGAAGCAAATGAAAATAATGATTAAATGTAAAAAAAAAATATTTTTAAAAGGTGAAAAGCACAGTATTTATTGCGGCTAAATAGAAAGAGAAAAGGCAGAACAAAACAATTAATAACTAGAAGGCTAACTACTAATAAAACCTTCACTATCGGTTAGTAATCTAATATAAATTCGATATGCTGGATTAAACCTTCATCTTGTAAATAGTGAATGTTATATAAAAGTAGTCTAAGCTCAATTAGAGTTTGTGTTAGATAAGATTTTCAAATGCTAGAGAGCATTTTCAAAATTACAAACAACACAAATTCCTTTCAAGATTAGTTGGCATTAATATAACATTAAAAGTTTATGAAGATAATAAGTTTTGTAAGAGTATATGAAGAAATAAAACGAGAGTATATAATGTTCGAAGTCACTTGACCAATTTCTTGTGCAGTTCTTAACATCCTTATTACGCAAAATATGTTCACATTCTTTGTAAACTCAATGTCAATCTTTAACACAACACCAAATCATTGATCGCATATTGGATGAATAGCTACAACAACATTTGTGTTCAAATTTAATACCGATTTTGAAGTAAGCTATCATAAGTATTATATGGTTGAAAATCACCTAGGAACTGAATGTTCTTAACAAGTATCTTGTTCTATTCATAGTCAACACTTTGAATCAAAACTAAAGTTTGTGATCTAATTATCAATTAGATGATAAACGAACA
>CAJNOL010002342.1:20182-40610 GCA_905250125.1 Rotaria sordida | reverse complement strand
TTTTTTTTGTATTCCTCTGTCTAGGGATGCAACGGTGCCGGTGCAGCGTCCACCGATCCACCATAGTACCGGTCGATTTTTATTGCCTTTGTGTTACATCAGTTTTTCGGAATTCGGTACTCGATTTTTCCACTAAACAAAGTGTTTTTTGAGAAAATAATGATTTTTTATAAAGGTTGACGAAAATAAGTCGGCGTCGAGGATTTCGAATCTGCAATCAGTTTTTTGAAATTTCGTGCTCGATTTTTTCACTAAAAAACGTTTTTTTTTGAGAAAATAACGATTTTTTATAAAGGTTGACGAAAGTAAATCGGCGTCGAGGATTCCGAATCTGCAATCAGTTTTTCAAAATTCTGTACTCGATTTTTTCACTAAACAAAGTGTTTTTTGAGAAAATAATGATTTTTTATAAAGGTTGACGAAAGTAAATCGGGGTCGAGGAATCCAAATCTGCAATCACTTTTTCGAAATTTAGTACTCGATTTTTTTACATGATTTTTTTCTGAAAAAACTTTTTAGCAAACAAACGGTTTTTTGTGGAATAAAGTTTCATACCAAAAATATGATTTTTTAGAAAAACAATTTTTTTTTGTTGAAAATATTGCACTTAATATCTCGACAATGTGATTTCAGATTTTGTTTTCTCGACCCCAGTTATCTTTTCTAGCAGTTTATTAACAATCACTATTTCCCGCAAAAATCCTTTCTTTAGCGAAAGAGTCGAGTATCGAATTTCGAAAAACTCACTCCAGATTCGGATTCCCGAGACCCGTTTACTTTCGTCTGGCTTGATAAACGACCGTCGTTTTCTTAAAAAATCGTTTTCCTGGCGAAAACCGACTTGGATCGGTAGCCATACCTATGGCTATCGTAGGAGACCGATAATCGTACCTACAGTTATCGATTTGGATCGATGAAACATTAATGGTATACCAGTGAATGATCGTCACCGTTTCATCTCTATTTCTGGAGTCCGTGAGAACATGAAAAACCTACAGTAATGACCCATGTATTAGTACCGCTGGCTTCTCTTAGCAGAAAACCATGTGAATAAAAGAAAAACCCACCCATCACCATAGGCTCCTGATGCGTTAATTGGCTTCACCGATTTCAACATTGATGGTTGGAGCTTCTTCTTAATTACAGTATTCCATGGGAAACGACGCGCCCGTACACTTGGGATAGAAGCGGTAAGACTACTTGTGAAGCTGGTGAGAACATGACAAAACTATGGTGACGACCTGTGGAGAGGCCCTACTCGCTTCTACTACAATAAAAACGTCTCAATACCGCCAGCAACCGATCATCGCCGTAGGTTCCTGATGCTGAAACCTACCACGATGACCGGCGAAGAGGCACTACTGACTTCTACTAGCATAGAGACAGCTAAATAACATCAAAAACCGATTATCACCGCAGGTTTCTGCATCGAGAATCTACGGTTATGACCAGTAGATAGTCGCTACTGGCTGCTACAAGTATAGAGAAATCTCAATAACGTCAAAACCGTTCATCACCGTAGGTTCCTACACCAAGAACCTACGGTGATGACCGGTGGAGAAGCACTACCGGCTTCTACCAACATAGAGACAGCTGAATTATACCAAAAACCGGTCATCACCGTAGATTCCTATATCGGAAACCTACGGTGATGAGTGGTTTTTAACGTTCTTCAGCTGTTTCTATGCTAGTAGAACCCAGTAGTGTCTCTCCACCGGTGAACACCGTAGGTTCTCGATGCAAAAACCTACCATGCTGACCGGTTTTTAACGTTCTTGACATTTCTCTATACTTGTAGAAGCCAGTAGTGCCTCTCTACCAGTCATCACCGTAAATTTTCGATGCAGGAACCTACAGTGATGATCGGTTTTCGGTGTTATTCAGCTGTTTCTATGCTAGCAGAGGTACTACTGGCTTCTACAAGTATAGAGAAATGTCAAGAATGCCAAAAACCGGTCATCACTGTAGGTTTCTGATGCAGAAACCTACGGTGACGATCAGTGAAGAGGCACTACTGACTTCTACCGGCATAAAAACAGCTGAATAACAGCAAAACCTGTCATCACCCCAGGTTTCTGCATCGAAAACCTACGGTGATGACTGGTGGAATGGCACTACTGACTTCTAGAAGCATAGAGGAATCTCAAGAATACCAAAAACCAGTCATCACCGTAGATTTCTGAAGTCGCGAATCTATGGTGATGACCGGTGGAGAAGCACTACCGCCTTCTACTAGCATAGAGACAGCTGCATAACATCAAAAACTGGTCGCCACCCTAGGTTCTTCACATGTTCACTGATTAAACCGATTTTACCCGTGATACTTGAAAATGCATTAACAAATGTTCCTAACAATGGAACCTTTTGTATTGGTTAAAAGCTTTCTTAACCAATATAAAAGGTTCCATTGTAAGAAGCTTTTACCATTTCAAGTGTGCTTACCCGAGCAAATGCGAGCTGTATGAAAAGAGCAGTCTTCGCTGTATACTTCATGCACTTATTGCCTTATTTTAAGGCATACCGCAGTGAGCCGATCAATTTCTCCAGTTTGAGAAAACCTCTGATGGATCCTAGCAGATAAAGACGTACTAACTCCAACTTCGATTGCTGACTTAGAATCGGTCTTGGTCAGTTCAAATAGAACTTCAAAGGATTGAAATTTGAATTAGTCGGAATTCGAACAGATTACAGGTGGAAAGTTACCGTTGAACAGAGAGGTACTTTATCAGTTACTGGAAAACGGAAATGGCTGCATTTGGTTTCTTTGTCAAGGGAAAGCTATCATGCGAAAATAACCATTTCTTTGTAAAGTTTAACCGATAGTATTCGAGGTCGGGAATTCGAATCTGTAATCAGTTTTGAAAATTTTGAGCTTAATGTTTTTTGCTAAATAAAAGGTGTTTTAGAAAATACCAACTTTTTATAAAGCTTGACGAAAATTTTTTGGGATCGAGAAATTTGTACTTGTGATCAGCTTTTGAAAATTTTGAGTCTGATTTCAGAAACTGATTACAGATTCGGATTCCTGAGCCCCAAAATCCTTCGATCAAACTCTATAAAAGATCGTTATTTTCTTAAAAATCCTTTCTTTGATGAAAAATTCTAGTTCAAAGTTTTTAGAAACTGATTATAGATTCGGATTCTTCGACCCCGAAAACCTTTGGTCAAACTTTATAAAAAAATCGTTATTTTCTTAAAAAACCCTTTATTTGATAAAAAATTCTAATTCAAAATTTTTAGGAACTGATTGCAGATTTGGATTCCTCGACCCGGAGAACCTTTGGTCAAACTTTATAAAAAATCGCTATTTCCTTTAAAAACCGTTTGTTTAGTAAAAAAATCAAGTTCAAAATTTTTAGAAACTGATTGCAGATTCAGATTTCTCGACCCGGAGAACATTTGGTCAAACTTTATAGAAAATCGCTATTTCCTTTAAAAACCCTTGTCTTAACGAGAGAATCAATTCCAAGTAATTTCCGTCACCTAGTACCTCATGAAGTGACGGTTTATGTCACGGCATCTTCGCGCCTTCAACGAATTCCAATTACAAGGAAGTCAAAATTAGAGCTAGTGTATCTCTAGTAACAGCTACCGTAGTACGTTTGAACCGATGACACCGGTAGACCGGTGACTAGTGACACCAGTGGCCACCGTCACCGTTGCATCCCTAATATCAACCTGAGTAGCTTTATTTGTAGTACATTGTGACCGGTGCTTACGGTGCCCGTGTACCGGTGGAACGGTGAACGGTGCACCGCTACTACGGTGAACCGGTGACACCGGTTGGTACGGTGACCGGTGGACCGGTGGCACCGGTGCTACGGTGAACCGGCGGACCGGTGAGACCGGTGAACGGTGAACCGTTGACCGATCACACCGGTGACCACCATCACCGTTGCATCCCTAGTTAAGGAGAAAAAGTGATATTCCAGCTCCTTCTTCTTTCGACAACATTTCTCATCAAGCGTCCAAAGCATATCGTTAGAGCTATCTTCGTCAACCGAAACGATACATTATTAGCGTTTTTGCCTCCAAAACTCTGAGTTTTCATGAACCTGACATCTTCTATTTTGAAATTCAAGATCCCCACATAGTGCATTGGAAAGACCGTTCTTAGAGATCTATTCTCGTTATTTTTAGGTCAATACAATATCGCAGAAGAAAATTCTGAGAAATTCTATTCTGTGATTGATAGATAGCTGTATAACTATCACAATGTTTTGTTTTATCCTTCACAACTGCAGTTCTTAAAGTTTTAATTATATAAACAATGGAAGCATTGGTTTTCGATGATACTC
Source organism: Rotaria sordida (assembly GCA_905250125.1). Taxonomy (NCBI): domain Eukaryota; kingdom Metazoa; phylum Rotifera; class Eurotatoria; order Philodinida; family Philodinidae; genus Rotaria; species Rotaria sordida. The sequence continues at coordinate 36,312 of CAJNOL010002342.1, read as the reverse complement.
TTTGAGATGCACTATGTGTTCATCCTGAAGTTTGAAATTAACATGTGATCTTGGTGCTTGATGAGAAATCTCGTAAAAGAAAGGAGCTAAAATTATCACATTTTCCATTGAACAATGAAGATGCACATGCTTTCAGGCTCTTCTTAGGGTACCTTGAGTTTTTCACAGACAAACTTTGGGCTATCGTTTCAGGACAATAATCTTCGTGTTCTCCATCTAAAGTTGCCTAGATAGAATGATCAAGACGATAGTTAGTTAAAGATTGAAATTTCAAGCATAGGATTCACTACCCGATAAACAAACACATTTATTTGGGCTCCCAAAGATGATCCCTTGCCTGGATCATTCATTTAGCGTGAATACAATACTCCATTGAACTCAAATTCCTCTTGAGAATAAGCCTCTACAAGTCCTATCTACCCAGAAAATATCGGACTTCTATTTCTTGTCAGTCACGAGATATAAAGCCTCAAAATTGCCGAAAATCGTACATTTGATATCCATAGATGCAATCTCAGTTTGATCAATCAAATCGTTCATGAGATATTCAGGCTACAATGAACTTTACTATCGGACGTTGTATTTTCAAGGTTTTGAGAACTAAGCCTAAAATTTGATGAAAATTTGCGGTGAGCGCACTTATCACGTAGCAATCCTACCCAATGCCTCGACAATTTACTATCGCCAATCATAATTCATCCAATGTAGAATCAAACTTTATTCGAACAAAAACCTGTTCTCATTATATTTGATTGAAAAATATTTTCGAGTTTGTTTCACATTACAAGTGTACATTATTTATGGAAGAGTTAGAATATGAGTACATGAATGCAACAATGAGTCATTGTAAGTTGTTTTTCTGAATTTCAGTAGATTACAACATATTGCTCTTTTAATCAGTACACGAGTCATTCACGATTATACAGTTAACTTCAGTTTGATTTATCACTTGCCAAAAATCGTATATTGCATTCAAACGTTCATCATCGTGAAACCTGAAAATATAAAAGATATAAAAATTATAAAAAAAAAAAATTTCCTCGATAATTTTTGTGTGACTTGAGCTTCCCTTATTCACGGTATCAACAATTGATTTATGGGTATGTTTAGCATGAACAAATTTAATTAAGTTTAATCATATCTATTGTAAAATGATTTTGTTTTATTCTCATATCAAGTCTTAATACAAATGTCGTGAGCCATAGATGATTTCACAAAATTGACAAGAATGAAATTTTGCAGCGATATTGCATCTGTGTTTATATTGTTTCGTCGAAAGAATCATATTTAACTACATAGAATTGGATCTATTCTATTTGATGGCACGTTACTCCTATAGTCAATTCAAGTCATGATTAGAGTATGCATAGATTTAGTATTATTCCTATGTCGCTTTCTACATTTCTATTTAAGAGCATATTTATGTATTCATTAAATAGGCCTGATGATTTTGTTCTAAAAATTCCACATTCAGCAGAGAAAACAATGGTAAAGGAACAACAAATAAAAGATTCATGCATGCACCATCTAAAAGATGTATCATCCGCTCTAGATCTCTGAATATCAGCATATGCATTTTATTAATTTTCTAAGATTTTTGAGATCGTCTTCAAACTTATGTCAGAACTTGTTTCTTCAGCATGGAGTAAAATACTTTTTTGTAGATTTAATAATAACCGTCAAACTTTTATGTACTCAGCCTTAATTAGAAGTTTCTCTTCATCTGTTTCGTCAGATTGACAGTTTTGTATTTTACTGGCACCAAGTTGTACCAAAGCATCGTTGAATCGCATCATCATATCTACACTCAGATAAATAGAAGATTCTTTATAAAATCATACTTGATACCTTTTGATTTCAATGTGAATAATAATTGCTTTGTGCATGAAGAAGAGTTCGGTATTTCGATCATTTCGGCATCATAAAACAAAGATTCATTCTGAAATGAGTAAAAAAAAGCATTTTCCATGTGTAAATTCAACATTCCAAATTCACCGTAAGTGTTTGTGGTAATAATGCAGCATTAGGATCGATATTTATTGTAGATTGCTCAAGTAAAGTTGTGTTTTCGTCGTAAAATTCAGAAAAACCACATAGAAAACCGAGAAAATTTTCGGCATGTTGATATAAACTATTGAATTTATCATATGGTACTTTGAATAGATCACATAATTTCGATGACATTGTCGTCCAAAATGATTGATTTTCAGATACGGTTCGAAACCATGCAATCATAAAATCTCGTTCCAAACATTTAGCTATACCAAAAATGAGTTCATTGATGCCCAATGGTGGTTTTGTAACGCCAAAATCTTCATCTACATACTGTGTACTATTAACCATTGTAACAAGAGCAACTCGATCGTAATAGATAATACCATCTTCTTTGATTGGCTTGATTTGTGGATGAACAGTATTCAATATTTTACAAAATCCATCTACAACACTTTTTCGATTACAACCACTCCACATATTGGTACAAACAAGTGCACATAAAATATTTTTCTGATGACATTCAGAAACTATCCAAGCAACATGATCTAATATGGCGAACGAGCCAGGTGATGCACAATAGATCATACATAATGGATGAGTTTTTTCAATTAATGATGTCATATAAGTACGAACATCATTTTCATTCCAAGATTCAATACCCGGTGTATCCCAAAAAGTAGTTTCATGAGTTATATGACCAACTACAGTTCGAGATGAATATCGATTGATAGTTTTTGTACGAGAATTTAAACTGGCATTCGACTTTGAAAGTTCTTTTTGACAGATGGCATTGATAAGAGTACTCTTTCCGACGCGAGACGAACCACAAATAAGGATGTTCGATTCATTGAAATTTTCTGTCATGAGTCTTTATTGTCTAGAAACTAATCACAAATATAATGCAACAAATTATTTATAGAAAAAAAATTGATAATCAATCAGATATTTAATTTTTGTCTCTCGCTCTCTGATAGTAGCGAGGGAATGATATTGACTTTTCTAATCACCCGAACTGAGCTCACACTCAAGCAATTCGACGCAAGTTAGTATTTTCTAACTCTCCAGGTGTCGGTATGGATAGTGAGTGAGTGAGAATGAGGATCTGGTAGGCTTCTCGTCATCCACACTTCTCACACATTCAGGCTCTCCATCGTCCTCAATAGTTTTTCGCCGGACTTATTTTTAAAGTAGTGAATAACGGACAAAATCCGTGATTGATACATACATGTCAAAGTTGAATTCAAGTATTCAATTATTCAAATATTCAACTATGCAAATTATCGGTGCAGTAAATTCAGGTGGAGGAAGCGCTTTTCCTCGCCAAAGTGACCTTTTATATCTGCATCGCAGTGTGAGGGCGCAAAGCGCCTAGAAGAGTCGCGATCCATGCACGTCTCTGTGTACACAGTATCTAGAGCATCCCATGTGATGCCTGTAGCATCTCAGGTAATATCTGTAGCATCCCAGGTGATGTCTGTAGCATCTTGGAATAGTTGAATATTTGAATCGAAAAGTTGAATACTTGAATTCAACTATTCAATTATTTGAATAATTGAACTCTAGTTCAATAACTGGAGTCAAGTTCCAAGTTTGACACTACTGCAAGTTAGAAAACACTTCAGTGTGTGCGAAGAAATAGTAAAATCTTCAGCTCAAGTTTTATAGCAAACATGAATCTGGGAATGAGTATATTTAGGAAGAAAGAGTGAAATGACTTGCAGAGGGCGATTGTATCTCTTAATTGCAGTTGATATAATCAATCAGTTTTTTATTGGCATATAACTTCATGAAATAAATGACTTAAAACGAATAATTTTCAATACGTCCGAGAACGGCACGATTCATGAATTAAGATAAACAGAAACAAAGTCAAAACATTGCAACAAACGGATGTAGATCATTATAGTTCATCATTTCTTAAAAGCTGCTTTCATAATCAACGGGATTAGATATCTTGCAATATCTTTGCCATGTTTTTGAAGAAGTTCTTCCAGAATAGGTCGAGATATATTGAATAATTCTACAACTTTATCACGCATCGTCGACCAGAACAATTGATTTTCAGCAATTGTATAACACCAAGCGACGAGCTTATCATCTTTCAACGATGTTATAATGCCAAAAATAAGTTCATTAATACCTTCGACACCTTTTCTTACTCCAATATCTATATCTTCATAAATAATACTATTCACTGATGTACACAAAGCAACATTTCCATAATATTTTATATTGGCTTCGTCACGTGTCATAGTGTGATAATGAGTAAGAAGCGAATGAAAATCATTCAATACTTGAGTACGTTGTTGATTTCCTCCACTGTACTTATTCGTACATACAAGAGCACAAAAAATATTTGATTTAATACATGTTTCAACAAGCCATTGTAATTGATCGAGTCGAGCAAATGAACCTGGAGATGCACAATAAATCATACAGAGTGGTGTACTTTCAAGCATGATTTTTGTAAAATGTTTTTGAACATTATCTATTGTCCAAGATTCAATACCCGGTGTATCCCAGACGGTAATAGAATATTCAATTGAACTTGCAGCTTCATTCACTGATTGACAAGATCGATTCAACACATACTTTTTCATTTCATCAGTTGCTGAACATAAACTACTACTTGTTTTAGCTACTTCTTTTCCACATAAAGCATTAACAAGAGTACTTTTGCCAACACGAGCTGAACCACAAATTGCTATATTAAACTGCTTGGCCATAGTTAATAGTAAGAATAATTATCTAGAAAAAAAAACCGAAAAAACAAAAAGACTTTTATTACATAATAATGAAATCCAAGACAAAAAAAGAATCTAATACAAAATTATACTGAACGTTTTCGGATCATGCTAAAAATAGACATCATCGTATTTGCTGCAATTGACTGAATCGATCCACTGGTAATATTTTGTATATTTTTCATACGAAGTGAAACAAAACCCGTAAGCTTCTGACTAAACTTTTCCCAATAACTACGACGGTATAATACAGCACTACACCAGCCAAGTAATTTATCATTATCGAGTGCGTCCATTATACAATGAATAAGTTCATCAATACCTTGTACTGGTTTTTTTTCGGGTGAATAATCAGGATCATAAAATTCGATTGAATTGACCATTGTACAAAGTGCATTATTACCAAAAATTGTTACTTTGTGAGGAATGCGAGAATGTAATTGATCAAAGAATTTCTCAGTCCCATCACCGAAAATAGCCAATTCTTTTTCAAATTCACGAATAACTTCTTTTCGAGAAACATTTGACCACATATTCGTACAGACGAAAGCCCAAAAAATTCTTTTTTCCTGACAAAATTTCAATACCGGACGAACTTGTGATAAATCAGCAAATGTTCCAGGTGCAGCACAATACATAACACAAATAGGATCTTTATCTTCAATAAATTTAAGCATAGTCGTTACACCACCTTGATTAGCCCATGATTCGATACCGGGTGTATCATAAAAATTAACTCGAAATGGTTTTATACCAGGCATTTGTTGTTGATTATCTTCCAAAAAATAACATGATACTTCTTTTGTACATGAATTCAAACTAGAACTTGTTTCAGCTTTATTCTCACCGTTACATATTGCATTAATAAGTTGGCTTTTGCCAACACGTGGTGAACCCATAAGAATAATATTGAATTGAAGTTTTTCTGTAATATGATTTACTTCGATTGAATAATAATCCTTACATAAATCTTCTTGTATCTGTGAAGTTTTGCCGTGTAAAGATGAAATTGCACTCTCTTTGGGCTGTACTGTTTGTTTCTCTGAAGTGTTGACCAATTTTCTATCTGAATTTAATTCTAATCTTTTAAAAGACGTATTCATTTCATCTAAAGGTTCCAATTCAGTTCCTTTTGTGCCCTAAATCAATGCATTTATCGTGATCACATTATGACTTTTTAAAACATTGAGAAAGAATTTCATGTTTCGAATTCGGTGACATTTTTCTTTACGAAATTAATCAGTATATTTACTTACCATACTACTTGATGAAGTGTCTTCTAAAAACGAAAAACAGAGTATATAGATTTATAAAAGAAAAATTAAAATTCAATCCTACGTCGATGAAAACTTGAATTATCTCTGTTAGAACGGCTACTATTTGTATAGTTTTCATCTAGATCGATACAATTGTTGTCCACATGATAGGCATAGACTCCTCGTCGAATGTATTTTTGACAACTGAAACATTTAATAGTCTTATTACCACATTGAATTAAATGAGCACCCATAGCTTCGGAGGTTGGCAACTTTTCATCACATAATTGACAGAAAAATCCTCGATTTTGACAGTTCATTCTCTAAAATGACTGTATTCTTTTTGTGAACGATTTTCAATATTTGCTAACCTTATGTTCGTCCAAAGCGATTTGATTATCATATTCTTGTCCGCAATCACATGTAAATGTAGATGCTATATTATTGTGAGCAAACATTCCATTCGACGTATTTCTACTGAATTTAAAAAAGATAAAATTTGAATTAGTTACTCACATTTGACACAAGACTCACTTAGTTAGACGATCGGATGACGACATTCCATCTAGAATAAAAAAAGTGTTCATAGATTTTATCATGTAGCAACAGATGCCTTACAGGATGTTAATAAATTCGCTTGTCGGACTCTATTAGAAAAAAATTTGTGGTATTGAAATGTGGAAGTATGTGAGTGACTCATACTTCAAATCTACCAAAGAGCCCATCCTTCTAAGAATCTTGTAGCAAATGACTTTTAACTTTAATTTTGATTCATAGGATCCTATGTCAAATTTTAAATTCTTTTGAGTTTTAAATTCGATATACATTCTTACAGATCAAAATCAAACTAATAAGTCATTTGTTAGAAGATGGTAACAAAATTGAAATCTTATAAGAATTTATCTAAATTATAGTTCAATCAATTCAAAAGCCGAACATTTACTAATATGTAAAGATATACGATAAAAATTATTCTACCTTTAAGAAATTTATCTAACACTACTATACATTCTGCGAAAGTAACATAGATAAGGATTGTTTCATAGATTTCGGGCCATGTTGAGTTTTTTCGGATTTTTCGAATATATAAAGTCGGACAGACATAGAAAATATATATTCGTAACATCTGAACTATCATACAAAATTTATTGTACTTAATTGATACCATTATTAAAGAAGTGGGTTACTAAACAACATGCTAAAATATATTTATCAAATTTATTTTCTACGCTTTTTTTGTTAGGAAGAGAAACAATATTAGTCGTGCACTCGATGTAACTCATTGTTATTAATGTATTGTTATGGAGTCTAATGCTAAAACAGACTTAGACGTAATTTCTTTTGACATTGTTAAGATTAAGATATAAGAAAAAAAAGTAAAAAGAAATAAACTTGATAAACACTATTCACTGCCCTCTTATCTCTGCTGACGTGGCCAGAAAAACGAAAGACTAACATTATTGATAACGTTCGATCGTTTCACATGTATCTGTGTTGCCTATGTTAGAGTAAAAGATTTCGATGAAAGTACTAAAAATTTAATGAGTGATCTCCTATTCAGCCACTCGCTTGGATTATCGCTCTACCATCTATAAAAAACTACGAAAAAAAATATCGTTCACTACTATGGGTGAAAAAGAGAAATGACAATATCATACAAAAAATAGATGATGGAATGAACGTGTCATTTAAACAAACGAGAAAATTAACAGCAATAATGCAGATGGACAAAGTAGAATTGAAGAGAAAAAAGAAACCTACGTTTCAAAGTGTATATAATCGATTGGATTATTAAAATAAACTTTTACGAACTTGAAATATTTTCTGGCAACAATGACATATGACAATATCTAAATTATTCAGAGTCAAAATACTCAATATACTGAATTATTCTAAAGCAATGACGATTTATAATACCTTAAAGCACATTGTCAACTGGCATCAAACAAAAAAATCTCAAAAAAACGTGGTTTTTTGTGTCTACATCATCAAATTTATATTTGCATTCGCTTATCTGATAAGGAAACGTAATTTTTAGTATGTGGCAAAATTTCTCTGTATGCCTCGTCACAAAAAAAAAACAAGTCAGTAAATCGTATTGCTGATTGAAAATATTGACTAAAGCAAAATATGCAAAGTTAATTGTACAAAGAGCCAGAAGAAACAATTAAATGATATTTATTTGTCTACTCTGAGTAAAATCATCGGATGTAAAAAGAAACACAACAAAAATTTCTCCCATCATTAGGGAGTAAGGATGTAGGTGTGAATGTTTTGTTTCTAATTCACATTAACACGCAAGTAACGAATTATTATTCAACGCAATGAAACATGTTCGAGAAAATATGCATAAAATAATATTTTCTTAGTTAGTCTTGTCATGTTAATACGCTTTTCTATCTTTGAAAGCAGTAAAACTCGTAAAAGTTGCCGTGGAAATGGGTTAAAATGTGGAAATCTAGAAAAATTTCACGCGTCTTAATGCATTTTTTTAGGGATCTTGCCTGACTGGATACGGAACATCTCGCTACTTAGCAACGAAATCCTAGTTGCGTTGCTCGTTGAAACTATATACTATTGTTGAAGTCAATTTCTCAAAATCGTGTACAATAGCTTTCAGAGATCTACAAGCCGATCAGTGCACATATCAGTTTTTTTATGTCATTCTCTTCTCATAATAGACAAAATGAAACCATGTACTGATCAATATTTTACTAATAATAATACATTTCGTAGCAAAAAAAAATCAGGCAGTGAAATCTTACGGTAGGTAGTTTATTCATTTAATGGTCGTATAGACATCTGACAAAATCATGTTGTCAATGTTTTTTTCTCCAGTGGCTGCTTGCGATGACATGAGTTACTGAAGAACAAAAAAATTCTAGAATCGATTATTACTGCAAGAAAAAGAAAGAAAGAAAGACTGCCCATAGAAGAGAACGGATGAAGAAAATAGTGAGCGAGCGGTCTTTATCGATTCTTCGAAAATTGATTTGTTAATAGAAATCGTCCAACACATTTCGATGACGATGATTGCATAAGCATATATTGAAGAAAATGTGTGCAGAAGTGTTCGAGTACTGTTTGTCATGTTTTCGTCTATTGTTAGTACATTTTTTTTGAAGAATTGAAAGCCATTTACGCAAAAATATCAATTTCTATTATATGATACATGCAGAAGAAGAGAAATATATTTGTTATTTTGGATACCTGAGTGAGACTTCGATAGAAGTAGGTTGACAAACTTTATCCGATAAAAAAGTACAAGACTCGTGATTTATCATCAACAAAGTCTAATTTATGTCAATAATATCGTTTGAAATTCATTTGATACTGAAAATATTGTCTGTCAAATTGTGCAATCATTTTTGAATCGAAAGTGAAAAGTTCTTTTACCTTCATTCGTCTGTTGAAGTATCTCGATACCAAACTAGGAAGGTTTCCTTTCGTTGCATCGTCAATAGTAGACACATACCAAACTCAAATATTCGAATTCGAAAAGATTTTGTATTATTCATATCGAAAAGTATGAAAATATAGATGGATGTTAACTTTGCTTCTTAACGGTTGATATATTGTTTTATCATTCAATGAAACCAATCGAATTTGAACCGTAAAGAATGTATGTACGATCAAATCGGACTCTTCATGAACAAATTTTTATTGAAGATACATCTCTATGAGTTCTCTCCATAGTGGAAATTACAGACCTTTATCTCTTTCTATTCATGAGATATGAAGTTCCAAAATTGTCTAAAATAATGGATTTAGCCTGCATATGTGAGATTCATGGAATATTAAGGACTCAACCATTTGAACTGAATTTTTTTGTCGACACACTTCATTGATATATACATCCACAAAAAAAAATTAGCTTGCGTCAAAATTCATAAAATTCTTCCCTCTCTCATATGTCTTAAATTGAGCAAGATCTGAGGCCTTGATTGAGCACTTCCTTGAGGATGCCGGTCGTGGCTAAATATCAACTGGCTCATAAAGAAATTCATGATGATGAAATAAATGATCATTGTAAATCATACAGTACAAATTTATTATGTACACAAATCGTGGATGTGGATGTGGTTCATTACTTCGTCCAAACTCATATCCACTCTATTAGAAAATAGTCCATATGCGTTTCGTTTACTTGTCATGTTGGATGTCAGATTACGATGACTGTTCAGTATGGAATAGTGCTTTCATGTTTTCAATATTTTGCGGCCAGGTCCTTCCAGAAGTTTAGTGGATCTTACAGAAAGCACGTTGTAAAGCCATCGTATGCGGCAGAAATCATTGAGCTAGGACCGATGTTTTTGTCAATTGTGTATCATAATCTGCTCCAACGATATTTACTGGGACGAATGAAATAGAATGTATTTCAGAACATTAAAAGAAGCAGCACAGTAACAATTTGACGTTGGTTAAAAGTAGAGAAAAATAACATTGTATGATTACTGTTCATAATCATTATTTTCAATACAGATCGGAAAAGAAATCAACGAAGAAGCTGTGATCAAAATATTTTGGGATTATTAGCAGCTACTACTCTTTACTTCTGAAAAATGAAAAAATCTTTTTTTCCATAACATTCACAGAGTATTCTATAAACTGGGTGACATTTATATCGAGACAAAAATCAATATGAAAGTAAAAAAAAAATATCTTCAATCTGATGTAAGTTATAGTTAAATTAAGATTCACCATTGAAGGACATCAAAATTAATCCAAACTAACTTCTCGTACTAAAGTCAAAGTTTTTTTAGATCGGGAATCTCCATTGTTAAAATTCTGCTGCTGATCGAATGACTCTCCTTCATTGGATGGTTCCAATACCAAGATTTTGTTCAAATTAGAAAGAATTATAGAATATTTATTTAATAATTCAGTTCCAATAATTCCTTTAGTTTGACCCATCACTAATAACATTCGAATTGACGATGGTAATGAGCCAAATGTTAACGTTTCTACTTTTCTATTGATAACAACATCGATTTTGTAAACATTTGTTGTAAAAGTACCTATTGTGGGATAAAAATCGTCCATCTCACCAATCGGGGTACCAACAAGAAGATCTTCACTCAAATACGATAGCTTTGCACCGGTATCGAAAAAAATTCTTCGATCTTCCTGTCCGATATTCAAAGTTATAATAGGTATGTTCATCACGGTGTCTACAATAGGTAATTTGATTGCTGTATCTGCATACAAGATAGGTACATCAGAAAAAGTGATTTGATTTCGGGTAAAACGAATATCGAAATGAGCAAGAATATCCATACCAATTAGTCCATCAACTTGAAGTCTACTGAGTTCGTTAATTGAATTGATTGTAAGTCCACCAGGAGCAGCACTATTTATCGAGAAGTTTTTTCCATTGATGACAATGATTGTTTCATGTCCAAATGAGAATGGAGAACCAGTGTCTACGATGTAGTCGAACTGGTTCATATGAACAATAATATGACCGTCAAGAAATTTAACGACAAATGAAGTCATTGTGTTCTGTTATATCGGTTGTTCAAATTCTACTCGCGTCAATGGATTGAAATATGAATATTTTTATCTAAAATTAATCATTCATATTTCAGCAACAAAACTAATCTGAGTTATTTTCGAAATAGATTGTGGGTCAAATAAGTGTCGAGAATTTAGTTGTGTCTACCCATAGGTTATTTCAGATCGATTCATTTTCTACTATTCGTTGATTTTTGAACACGAAAATATTTCGTTAACAGTTAGGTTATCAGCACGAAACTCACTGAAATGCTCAAGACAGAGTCTACGAAATTATTATATACTTCATATTTCACTGTATACAATCGTAATACGAAGCCATATAATGCGCCGAAAGACGACAATTTACGACCGTTTACAAGCGTGCTTGTTTGGCTTGATAGACGATAAAAATACAAGATATTTTACTTTGACAAACAAAAGGTAAATAGACCACATCTCCAATTGCAGAGAAGTAAAAAAGAAAAATATTTTTTTTTGCGTAGATGACGTTACTCAATGAAGCTTGTTATATTCGATTTTTCTTCTCGCTTCACAAACTTATGAGTATTTGTTGATCGAAGCACTTTTAGACAAATACGAAAACAATCTTGAATTATAATATGATTTACTTATTTTGCTGATGAATATAATAATACATCATCTATGAAATTTATATGCAAAATGAGGCAGAATTATATATTCATTTCAAACTTTTACTAATTAAAATTCTTATTATTTTTTACGATAAAATATTCACCGTATACACAAATTTGTCGTTCAGTTATATCAAAGTATTCAATCAATAATTAGTTCAAATATATTTTCTAACATTCTTCATACTAGTAAATCATTTTTTTTTGAGTAATAAAATAGATTAATAATTTTTCAACTATTATCTATATCTTCTACGCCAATCGTTCATGTTCTTTCACAGAAAAGTAAAGAATTTTATTAGGATTAATTAAGTTCGTTGTGTTTCTGAAATGAATGTGTAATAGATTGAAACTTATTTCAAAAAATTCTGGAAACACAAAAAAAAAACGATAAAGAATATGTTTGGTTGTCGATCAATGTAACTTTGTTCTTGTTTAAAATCAGAATTAGTGTTCGAAAAAACCATCAATTACAGATTCGAGCGTTAATGGATTGTATCGTAAATACTTTTCTGATTTGGAAAAAAAATTATTCTGTGTAAATTTTGTATAATATGTTTTGAACATATCCAAAACTAATTTCTTGCTTTCACTTCGCAAATGATCACGTATTTGAATATCATCGATAATATATTCTTGATTTTGTTGACGAAGGGTATCAATAGTTGTATTCACCGTTGAAAAACTTGTTTTCAATTGATTTCGATCAGATTCACTCAGCTAAAAGAAAGAAAAATATTAATGAAGAAAATCAAAATCAAAATTAACTAACTTGACTGCCTGAGAGATGATTCATATTGTCATAGTTTAACATTTCTCGCATAGCTATGATAAAAGGTGTATAACTGAATAGAAAAAAAAACACATGATGAGATATTTTATTTCTATGTATATATTTCTGATCTTTATCAAATATACAGTCATGAGAAGTTTTTACAATGCACAGAGATAATTTCTCTTTTTATTGCTAAGCAGGAAGGTTCTGTATTTGCTTTCATCGATGTTTGACAATTTTCAATTGACATGAAAACTTCAAATCTAATTTATGCAGTTTGACTGTGAACATGACAAATAAAAACTCCTCGAATTTTGTGTATTTTCTAATTAAAATGTGTTTTGTTTAGAAAAATACTTTGCATAGTATACCACAGAGGCCGAAACGAGGCGGATTTTTCGCTCCCCGCCCCGTTCCGTCGAAAGCTGTCTCTACCCGACCCCGCCTCGGTCCGCTCTTTATTTTGTTTGCTTCCCCGACCCCGCCTCGCCCCGCTCTTTATTTCCTTTTGCTTCCCCAACCCCTCCCCGCCCCGACTTTCATCGACTCTTCCTTAATGCATATACGAATTTTGAATGTGAAACTGAAGAACAAGAAATTTTTCCAGAAATCTACTTCATTCTGCCATGCCCCGTCCCCGCTTCGACCCGACGTAAATTTTTTTAGTCGCCTCGTCCCCCGGCTCGTCCTGACCTAAGTTTTTTTGTCTCCTCTCCCTCGCCCCGCCTCGCTTTTCGACGCAAATTCTCGCCCCGTCCAGCCAAAAATGCTCCCTGGCCCGGGGCCCCATTTCGGGCTCTGGTATACCATTTCAAGTACGCTTTTACAGCTTTTCGCATGGTCTCTTCTAATTGTGATTCGAGACTTGGTTCCGTTTTGTTAATCATCGTTAACAAAGATGAACTAGATAATAGACAAAACAAAGATAGAATTATATAAAACAGATTATTCTACTACCTTTGTAGTCGTTTGAGAAGATAATTAACATTATTGAGAATAAATATTGCTCGTATAGGTCCCTCGTTACGTGGAATGAACGTTTGTATCTTCGTCGTAATATTCGCACGAAGCGTTTGAATTAAATCAGCTGAAATTTGTATGATGAGATAATGTGAAATAGAAAAAGTATAATACTTACTAAAATAATTTTTCAAATTTAAAAGACATTGGTCTACAAACGATAAAAGAACATCAAACATGAATTAACACACAAAACCGATGTATATAGCATATAAACAAATCTATTTTACTTTGTTTTTCTTCGATACGACTGGATCCAATAATAGTAATTACATCTTCATAGTCAAGAAGACCTTCCATAAAACTTAATACATGTAACGCTAATGGATGTATATGGCTGCCTTGATTTATATCCGATGAGTCGTTTCGAACTTCTTCCAATATCATGCGTAGACATTCAATGATCTATAAGTATATTAAAAAAAAAAAAACAAAATGTCAAACAAATTGCTTACTGAATGTTCAAATACGGCTGAGAGTGCACTGCCGAATTGATGTTCAGGTGCTAGATCATTTTCCTAAAAGAAAAAAAAACAGGTGTGTGTGTTAATGTTCACCAAGATCACTCATGTTCATTTTCTTTATATATAAATCAAAATATAGTTGACTGTTAGTCAATTCAGAAATATCGATACTATTTACTAAATAGTTCATCTTACATCATAGAACTTGGTAAAAACAGGTTTAGACTTGTGAAACCATCGAATAATTGAAAGAAGACCAAAAAAAGCAACTTTTCCACTATCTATTTTAGACGGTAATCGTTCGATAGCTTTACATAATTGTTGTGCTTCGTCATGCATATATGCCAATGGTAATTCGATTGATTTGATGAAGATTAATGAGTTGAATTCATTTGAGAAGGTATAGAAAAGTAAATCCGAATCATGTAACAGAAGTACAACAAATGCATCGAGTAAAAATTTATAATTGTTCGTTTCCCGATCACTGCTAAAACGCACTGACGATGATAAATTATCAACATTATGATCATTGTATGTGTCCATTTCTGGTGGTAACAATGTATTTTTCAATGAAGGTCTTCTACCATCGAGCAAAGGTGACAGCGTCAAACGACGTCCTATTCCACTGAGAAAAAATAACGCAAAAAGAAACTACATAAAAGATGAAAAAAAGTCGATTAATTTACTCAATTTTTGTTTTAATTTTTCCACGTAATAATTCCGAACAGTATGAAGCTCGGCGTGAGGATGTATGAGAGCGAATGCAGGTCATACTGACTGACGCACGACGGGCACAATTTCGCTGTAAATGTTCAGCTAGCCTTAAACAAAAAGAAAAATATGTGCCTATCGAAAATAAAAATACATACGATTTAAGAGAATTTCGACTCAGGGTGCCTCTCTTTGAAGCATAAGAATTAATAAGACCTTGTTGAAATCCATGCTCGTTAAACCAATCGAAGATAATGCGAAATGAGCCTAAATCTGGCACTATAAAGAAGTATAGTTGTCTAGAAAGTTCCTTTTCAAATTCTCTAACCTTGCATGCTATCAGTATCAATTGATAGTGATGATGTTGACCGACACAATTCAAGTAATTCGTTAGGTAATATTGGATTAGTATGTCTCATGATAACTTCATCACTTGCTTCGATGAGTTTCTGTCGTCCAACATCATACAATTGAGTTAAACGCTTTTGCTCATCGATGACTGCTGTACGTTTAAAATATATAATAGCATCATTAAGTCGATCCAACTTGACAATATAACCAACTAAATCATCATTCGGTCCTGAATTTATTATTAAATGTAAATCATTATATATTTTATAATAACAAAAAACAGATGCAGTAAATGAATTATTAGATTTCCCATTCATTACCAGACGCCATAAGTTACTTTTGGCTTGATTTGCAGGTAAAATCAATTCCACTATTGATTGAAGTTGTCGTTCAACATTGTCTAATCCTTCTGTAGCATGATTGATTCGCGTATTTAATTGCGACGACGACTTGGAACGTATGATTGAATTACATTTGACCTATTTAGTTAAATGTATATTTTACGTGATGCTATTCAGACTGTTTTAATAATCAATAAGGGCAAATGATAAATAGAGAACAACAAGTTTTTAAATATTTTTTACAGGAATCTTTCCACACTCAAAGAAATCTATATCAATTGATAATGATACAAAGTTCTCATAAATAAAAGTTTTTTTTTTTTT
>CAJNOL010002342.1:0-20082 GCA_905250125.1 Rotaria sordida | reverse complement strand
AAACAAGACACTTGAGCTAAGATTTCTAGAGCATCATTTTTGATATTGTTCTTTGTTAATTGTTTGAGACGTATATTACTAGAGCTGGGCAAGTGCGGATTTTCTCGAGCACAAGTACATAAGAGTGAATTTCCTAAGACATCACTAGAGGAAATTTAATTAGATCGAGACAATGTAAAAGTCATGAATCAAAATGTTGTTATTATTAGTTATTTTTTTAATTATCAAGTTTAAAACAATCAAACAATACCAAAACCGTACTGCATTTAAAAAAAGTAAGTAAGCATACAGTTTTTGAGATTAATGATGCGGAATATGGACGCATTACAAAGCCGTTTTGAGAAAATATTCTTTCAATAGGAGCTGATGTAACCGGTACTGACAAGTATTTCAGATCAAGGTCATATAAAGAAGGATAAAGAATTTTCTTGAAGAAAAGTAAATTACTTTCATTCCTTTTTTGCGATTGAAAAGCATCAAGGTCTATTAAAATTTTTAGTATGTTATCAAAACAAGGGTATAACCGTCATATTACAATAATGAACTTATTTTATTCAGTAAGAATGAGTTATGTATATACGAGATGAAAGAAGAAAACTATATAATATACAGACACATGAATCAATTACCAATTACATACTATATTACTAGTGAAAGAGAATAACAAAAACGAATATGCCTTTTGTTATACTAAGATGTGGTGTGTGTCTACTTATCTAAATCCATATATGTATGGAACAAATCAGCTGTTCATTTCATTCTTGAAAAATATAAAGTACAATTTTATCAAGCATTATTTTGATATAATGTATATTTATCTAGGATTTCGAGTACAAGCACTTTGTTTAGCTCTGTGCATTAAAGTAAAAATCACGAAACTCTATGCAAAAAAATATTCTTTCTTTCAAATAGAAAAAAAGTCGATTCAGTTGGATGGAATTGGAGATGTCGACAATCTCAAAATGAGTATGAGTTATAGTTCTGATCGACCTTTTTATATATCGTTAAGTATTCCTTATATATCTACAAAATTTTAGGTCATTCGTATAGACTCGGTTGAAGATTCGATTTTGAGAGCTAAATCTTAATGAACTTTGTTTGTACTTTTGATATTTTTTCACTTAATACTTTACTTTTGGTATGACTATCCTCAATGAATATGGTAGTCGTGTTTTTTTTACGAAGACACTAATAACATGTGTACTACATCCAGGCCCCGCGCGAAGGTCCCAGGATTAGGGAGGGAGGGAAGTGAGGTTCCTTAGATAGTCAAGATTGGGGAAAGCAAAATTTTTTTCGCATCAAATTTAATATTAATCTTTCTTTTTCAACTCGAAATGTAACAATTTTTCGCGGAGCGAAAACTTTTCCAATCTTCTTAAAAAATTCGACTTTTTCTGGCAAGTTTTCAAGACAACCAGCGTCTAATGTAAGGAAATTCCTCAATACTTCTAAAGCCGAAGACGGCCACGCTGGCGATGATTATTCTCGATTAGGCTGTTTAAATGGAAAAACTGACTAAAGTTAGAAATTTTTCTAAGTTAACTACAGTTATGCGACTGTGATTTTTTGCGAAGCGAAAACTTTTCCCAGACTCATGAAAAACTCTTCTTTTCCCTATTGTTCTCGAAAGCAAAAAGTGTTGCAAAACCCCTTAGGAATTTCATCGCCAAAGGCAGTCACGATAGCGACGACTGTTTGCAAATGAAATTGTTCAGAAAGTAACCTCTGAAAGATATTTGTGAAAATGTCTCACAGTGATATTTTATAGATTCAAAAAAATATTATCCTTTTTGGTGACTAATAATAAATAATTTTCAATTATTGGACGGGGAGGGGGAGGAGAGTGTACATCCCCTACACTCTCCCACTTTCGCGGATCCTGACTACATCATGCAAATCATTCTTTTTTTTTGGTCTAGAAAATGTCACTCTCCGCGAAGGAATTTTCATCTTTTCATAAGTATAAGATAGACAATAAGTAGAAATATGATTAAAGATTTTTGAATCCAAGGTGTTAGTTAAAATCTTTTTTATCAATAGAAGTGAAAAAAACAGACGAAAATTTTACAATTCATCAGAAAATCGATCTGATTATTGTAGTTTTTCAAAAATAAATAACTAACTTCTTTTGTTCTATTGAATTTAACGCTTTGTTCAAGATATTTCCAACAGAACAATGAATGCAACAATAGACGATGATACACTCATCATTTATTTATCCAATATAGGTCTATTTATTATGCGTTATGTTCTTTTGATTATGATTATTCTTGGTCTTATTGGAAACTTCTTCAATATACTTGTTTTTCATCAACCTAAACTTCATTCAAATCCATGTTCATTTTATTTAATTATAGCTACTTATGTTAATATTGTTTGGATTATGACAAGTCCATTATCACGAATGCTTGCTACATTTCAACTTGATTTATCAGAGAATATTAATATTCTTTGTAAAATACGTCAATCTCTTTCTCATACATTTTCAAGTTTATCAATGATTTCTATTGCTTTTGCTTCAGTTGATAGATTTCTTATTAGTAGTTCACAAGTAGAATATCGTCAATTAAGTTCATTACATAATGCTCATTGTTTAATAATAATTACTACTTTTTATTTATTTTCTTGTATTTGTTGATATGTTTTATTGTCTTGATATAGTTGATAAATCTCCATCAATAACATGTACAATAAATACAACACGTATATATGGTCTTTATAACGAAATAGCTCGTTTAATAGTACTTGTATTTATTCCAAGTATGCTTATTCTAATATTTGGTTATGGAACAATACAACATATAAAGAAAAGTCGACAAATGAGTGAACCACCAGGAAATACTATTCATCGAACTGATCGACATCTTACTCATGTAAGAGAAATCATATATTAACTTGCTAAAAAATAAATAAATTCTTATCATATATATTATTTTATAGATGGTAATCGGACAAATAATTTTAATTTTGATATCATATATTTCAAATACAATTCAACGTATTTATTTAGTTCTTACTTATAACATTAAAAAAATAAGTCCATTACATTTAAGAGTAGAAATACTTTCTGGTGAAATAACATTTATAATGACAACATTTCAAAGTTCATTATCGTTTTATATTTATGCAAGCATTGGTGGAACACTTTTTCGACAAATTTTTAAAAAATTGTTGAAACGTATGTTTAGAAAAAAATATTCTATCCAACGACAAAAATGTACAACGAAATTTTGAACTTTGTAAGAATGATGAATGAAGATTTTAATTTATTATAAAGATAATCTAGTGATAATGAGAACAGATTCAAAGAACTGTTTTCTATAAATTCACATATTCTTACTTAACAAGAAGTAAAAAACTACGCATCTATTATGCAAATTTTTTTGTTTTTTACAAAATCATTTTTTTTTAGCATCATAAATAAATATTTAATATTTAAATGCATTATTTCGCCCCAGATAGAAGGTATTGCTTTTGTAAGTTTCACAAATAGTTCTATCTAAAAGTTAAATAGAGGTCGCCAATTGATAAATACAATAAATAATCTAGTCATATATCTTAATCTATGCATTAGCATTTTTATCCATAATAACTTAATTCTATATATTTATTAAACTGAACAAAATGGTTTTATTATAATTGGTAGTTATCTAATCATAAGTTAAATCATGATATTAGTTTTTTTTGTTGACCTACATTTCGAACTTGATAATAAAAGATATATAAAAGTTTGAGTTTATTATCATAACGGTCAGTTTATTTTCGAACTAATTTATTCGACATAGACTTTCTTTTCGAATATTCAGATGTCTGCACAAAGATTAGAAACAATTGGTCGTCATATTCGCTTAAGTACACAATATGTATATGTGAAATATTTTCATTTTATTTTTATTATAAATCTTATGTTTTTAGAAAAATGAACAACAACAACCACAATATCGTTATACATTACCAAATGGAAATTTAACCAACGAGCAACGTGAATTTTATGAAAAAAATGGTTTTATTGTTATACGAAATTTAATTTCACCTGAAACACTTGAACAATTTAAGTACATATATCATTAAAAAAAAACAAAATTGATTAAAATTTATATTTAATTATTTTTGATTTTTCTCTTAGTAAACGTTTTCAAGATATATGTACAGGTAAAGTTCCAACATTTGGTATGACAATAATGAAAGATATAGCTATTGCAAAATCGGAATTTGTTGATGGTGAAAAAGCTATAACAAAAATTCAAGATTTTACATTAGATGATGAATTATTTCAATATTGTTGTTTACCTGAAATTATTAAATATATTGAAAATTTTACTGGTCCAAATATAATGGCTATGCATACTATGGTAAGAGACGTAAAAAAAAAACAAACAAGTTTTATTGTTTTTTTTTTGTGTATTCTTTATTTACAAAAAACAAATTATTTATTTAGTTAATTAATAAACCACCTGATCCGGGTACTCAAACATCACGACATCCACTTCATCAAGATTTATATTATTTTCCATTTCGACCAGCTGATCGAATTGTTTGTGCATGGACAGCCATGCAACATATACATCGTGACAATGGATGTCTTGTAGTTTTACCTGGAACACATAAAGGTGAACTTCTAGAACATGGATATCCAAAATGGGAGGTTAAGAAAAACAAAAAACAAAAGAATTATAATGTTTTTTTCTTGTTTAGGGTGGTGTCAATAAAATGTATCATGGAATACAAAAATTTGATCCAAATGCAGAACGAATACATTTAGAAATGTGGACAGGTGATACTGTATTTTTTCATCCATTACTTATTCATGGTAGTGGAACGAATAGAACCGAAGGGTTTCGAAAAGTAAAAGCCTTTCTTTTTTCTTAATTTTGGTATTATTTGATTGTTTTTGTTTTTTTTCGTAAGTCAATATCTTGCCATTATGCAGATTCTGCAGGTGAATATGTTGAATGTGATGGTCGACAAGAATTAATTTCAAAAGAAGTTACAGCAGTTTTTAAAAAACGAACAGGTGTTGAAGATGCACGTTTTGAGGTAAAATTGTTATTTCGTTTTTTTTGATTGCGTTTATTTTTTATTTTTTATATTTAGGATATTTGGAGAATTAAAAGTCGACTTGTTCAAGGTGAACGAATAAATTTATAAAATAGATTTCTTATTTTTTTTTGTTTCTTTATACTGTGATTTGATTTTGATAAAAATAAAATAGTGTATAATCTGATGAAAAAGAGTATAGCGCAAGAAGCACTAATCGACTACATGATAGATATTACCAGTAGCGGCATCTAATTTACATGGTCACATCAGAAAAAAAAAATTAGAATAGAAATATAGTGTAAATCAGATGTTCTGCAAAACTAAATATTTTATTTTTGTCTAAAATGAGTTTCATGTGCTACAAGTATCGAAGTACAGTTTCAAATGAGTTTGACAATGAAAGAAAAATAACAATCATGATGATGATGACTCATCATTTTTCTTTTTCTTTCCTATTATTTCGTTCGTCTACTATGCAATTTTTGCTTGGTGTACGAATATATAAGGATGATGGAGACGATACAACAAGCATACTTACCTGCCACGGATGCATTCACGATCATGAACGTGAATGCTCCAGGTCGAGGCGCGGGCATTGCACACCGCCCCCGTTGACGCCTGCGAAAAGTCCACATCGGGCTTTCTCGAGTGGATAATTTGTTCCGCGGTCATTTGCGTTCGCGCATTGGCCATTTAAATTTAAATAAAAAATGAAAAATTCTCTAGAAAAATATTTCATCAGCAAATCTATCTTGTGAATAATAAGAGTACAAATGTGTCACCCTGATAAAGTACATTAATATATATACTGCACGAAAGTGCATGTTATTATTTGACTAAAAGCCGATATGATTCACTTGCATGTGTATCGGAGATACACTCATAGTTAAAGATTAGCATTCGGTTAGAATGAGTTAACAGCGACATACCTACAAATAGTTTTAAAAAATTTGGTCGACTTTTCTCAGAAATAAAGACTAACCCATGCGTGAAATTTTCTGAAAAACCACATCATGATTCCCTGTACAAAACGTACTGATTCGAAAACTTTTGAAGATCGTTTGAACATGGGATTTTTCACAACCACATCCTATTTTCGGTTAGTTTCAGGCACGTTTTGACATCGAATGATATACACTTTAGTGAAAAGGTCTTCAGTACTTTTCTTCAGAGTTTTTATTTGTAGTTTCCGTGAGATATATTTTCGATGATGATGTCGACTTTGATGATAAAAATTTGTTTCGCACATTTCATTTTTATACAAATGGTCGCGATCATGTCTTAAATGAGTTATCCAAAAGTAATTTCACAAAATATTCATCCATTTTTCAATCTCTTAAACGGAGATTGCAAAAATTTGAAAACATTACAGAAAAGTTAGAAAACTCTGTACATAAAGCATAATTATTACAAATATTTAAACTTATGTCATATTATTTTTATATGAATTAACATTATATTCCTAATAAACCAATGATTAGGATCAATATACATTCATACATCATTCAAATAAATGTTTTCATTATTATCAATAATTGACTAAATAGTATTCCGCATGATTATTCTTTTAGTATATATATATATGTCATATTTGTCTTTTAATTTAAAAAAAAACAAAGAAGATGTTTAATTACATATGAGAAATTCTTTCTATTGAAGGTTTATCCCAATTGATCTTGATTAGATAAATAGAAAATAAGAAAAAATCAAAAAAAGGAAAGTCTTCTTTTTTTGTTTTTTTGGTACATTAAATCGGTATTCTTCTATAATAAGATAGAACAAAAAAAAAAAGAAAAAGGCGAAGGGATTGTTTTTTTGTTTGTTTAAAACTGACTCCAATTATGTGCATAAATCGATGTATTATTAAATTCCATATTTCGTGAAATATCTTCTGGTATAGCATGTGATAACCATCGTCGATATAATGCATGATATCGTTCATCACATAAATGTAATGGATTTCCACGTCTAAAGAAAAACAAAATTTTAAAATATGAAAAATTTTTATTTGAATTAATTTTATAATTACCGTAAATTCTGATCTGTTTCACCATAATCATCTAAATAAGGTGCAGGTATAAATGTACCACGTGTTTTATTAATACGTCCATCATTAATTATATTAAGTAAAAGTAATGAACATTCTTTTACACGTAAATAAAGTCCTACTGGACCACAACATTGTTGTGTATGAAGATTACATGGACCAACAGTTTGATCAATATTAAGTAATGTTGATATTAAACTATTTGTTGTTAATAAATTTGGTGTTGTTATTGATGATGATGATGAACGAACAACAACATCACCACAAGTTAAACATATACATGGCGATCGAGCTTCATCACGTGCATATTTATATGGTGCAACACTGTAGAAATAAAAAAAGAAAAATCAATATAAAATTAAACTAGATGATACACAGCAGTGGCGTACACAGAAATTTTCCAAGGGAGGGACCCAAGTTCTCAAGAAGGGGGGGGGGGGCCGTAATGGAGTTTTTCAAAAGTTTGTACCATACTCCCCCCACAGGGAACTTTTCTTCGAGGAGAGGCTTGGATCCCCTCCCCCTGCGTACGCCACTGATACACAGACTAAGCTTATGATACGAAGAGTATACTCTTTAAACTGAACTTATTGTTTATGAGATTATAAAACAAGTTAAAAAAAAAGGATCAATTACATTCATATGTTGTTATAACGATTTGAGGTCCCGTCAAAAAGAGTTACCTTTTGTCAGAATGATTGAAATTAAGATAAATTCAGGAAAAGATAGTCCGTGATCTGATCTCTCATAAATGACAAAAATTTTTGAAGATTTCTATTATCCTCTTTTCGAAAAAAACCAAAAACCTTTGTCGTTTTGATAGGTTTTCAATCGTATCTCTCCAAGAATTCTCGAAGAAGATTCATTTTAGCCAATAACTTCTTTTTTCTCGTGTTTAGGCCTAGTTCCTTTCATGATTTCTTTTTTATTATCATATAAGAAAAGACCTCTATAAAAATAGCGTCATTTTTTAGAAGTTTTTTGAATCATTGAATTTGTCATCCATTTTCTTCGTTTAAAAAGAAAAGGACGAAGCTAGGTCTAAATACAAGCTTTCAAACAAAAAAAAAATTTAAATGTTTAGAATGAAGGTTGACAGAGAATTCTTGGAGATACGATCGAGCGATTTTTGAGGAAAAGTGACTTTTCATCTCATTCTTCCATTACGAACTCCGGTTGAAGTAGTTCGTTACGATCTCTGGACGTAAGAAAAAAGATCGGGTGTTCGGAATGGAGTTCTCAATAATAAAAGTCAATGAAATGTGACAAAAAACAGGATATTCAGAGTGAAATTTGCCCAGGAGTTCGTGACAAACTCTGACAACCCATTGTTAGTGGTTGAACAGCGAAATTTTGACAAGAGATCGGACTGAGAAAGTTCGGAAATTCGTAATGATAAAGACAAAGTAGTCATAATGAAAACTTCCGAACACTCTGTCACACCATTCCGATTTTTCTGCTTTTCTATTACGATCTCCCTTGCAAAAATGTTTACGAACTCCGGTCATAAATCTTTAAGGACAAAAATTCATTTCCAAACATCCGAACACATGTCCAGAGTTCGGAATAATTTGAGACGAAAAGTACGTCACCCTCCTGGTCTGAGATCGATTTTTGAGGATGAAAAGGAGAGCCTTAAGTTTCGTTTAAAATACAAAGTTGATGAATACATTTTAAATTTCAATTGTTGATCTCTGATATGACGAAAATTTCGAAATATAACAGCAATATATTCCATCTAATCACTGTTACTACTAAAATCCGTTTTCATTATCTCGAAAAAAACAGATAACGGAGTTTTCACTTCAAAATCGTCATTTCGCGGAGCAAATGCAGAATGAAAGAAACTTTGTAACGAAAATCGTACGATTCTCAGATTCTTAGATCATCATGTCACAAAATAATGACTTCAAATTATGTATCAAATGAATAAAGTTCAATTTTTATTATTTACCCTTGAGATACTTGATTCATAAGATCAATATATTCTTTAGGTAATGGATGTAATTCATTGACTAATATTGGATATTTAATCAATGATTTACTTGTTGATAAATTCGATATCCAATTATTAATAAGATCATTTGAAAAACGTTCATTTTCTATATCAAATAATTTTGATAAACATATTGGTAAACCAAGATAATGACATATTATTGAATATTCATCAAGTCCTTAGATGAAAAATTGTTCAAAAAATAAAAAAATGTTTTTTTTTAAAAATATTTTATTTACCTGATTCTCCGGGCCATGATATTCCAGTTAAATGATGATAGAAAAGAGCAGTACATCGAAGTAATGGAAGTAAAGATTGTTTTAATTTATCTAGAATTTCATCAAGAGATAATAATTGAATTGAAGAAGACGGAGGTCTAAAAAAGGAAAAATTTATATATAAATTTTCATTTTTTTTGTTTTTTAAATCAAAAACTTACGTTTGATTTTTAATAATTTTCTCGATTAATTTTTGAATAGTTTCTTTTTCTGCATCATCATCATCGTCATTCTTATGTCTTATTATAAATTGTTGAGAATTATCATTTTCTATAACAAATAAAGCAAAAAAAAAATGGAGAACAATTTTTTTTTTTTGTTCATTGATTAAAATTTACTAATTTCATATAAAAATCCTTGACTTGAAAGAATTTGTATACAATGTGCCATAAGAATAAGTCGTACAAGATAAAGATCATTAAGATTTCCTGTTGGAACATTTGTTAATGATGGTGATGTTTGTTTTGATGCAAATAATATTGGTAAAGTAAAACAAAGTGAAACAAGAAGATGAAATAGATCAATATCAATTAATGATGGTATTTGAATATTTGTTCGTGTTAAAAGAAGAACTATATTACAAAAAAAAAAAAAAAAAAACAATTATTCTTTTTTAAATTTTTATTAAAATTAACCTGATAATAATTTTAAACAATGTTTTTTTATTTTATCACTATCATGTAATGAACCATAAACAGCAGAAACTTTAGTTAAACAATTAATTAATTCACTTTGTCGAATTGATAGTTGTGAAAATATTGATTTTGAATCAATACGAAGTAATTGTTCTGTTGATTGTATTGTATAAGAACATGATGTCCAAAGTATAATTGGAATACGATCATTATCATCATCGGGATCAACATTTAATCCAAACTATAAATATATAAAAATTAATAAAAAAAAAAATTTGAATTATTTATATTTACCACATAGACATTTTTAGCAAAATTCATTAAACGTTCACGAATACTATCAGAAAAATCTTGTACTCTAGAATAAAAATAAAAAAAATATATATATGTATATAAAATTAAAACACATTACCTTGAATCTCCAGCAAAACCAAATAATAATTGAAAATTTTGTGCTACACGTTCAGCCATCATTTTTGTTATTGTTGTTAATGGACATGGATTAAAAAAAATTTGTTGTTCATGTGTATCAAGTTCATATCGAGATTCAATACTACCATTAAGTGCTTTATCTAAACCATCTAACCATTCATTAAATGATATTTGAGCTAATTTTCTTTCATCAGCAAATATACGTAAAGATGGTAAAATAGGTATTATTGTATTACTTAATGTTTGACATAATGGACAAAGAAATTCATTTCGTTCTGTATCATAATTTGCTGAACCACGCATACGTAATGTTCGACGATGATCTTGAGATGTTATAGAATTGTGATATCTAATAGGGAAAAAGAATTTTCATAAGAATATAATAGAATTATTGGTAGTATAAAATGGAATAGGAGTTTGGCAATATCTCTTACAGTATATTGTAATAGGATATGAATTAAAATGTGTTACAAAATTTTCACAAAACTAAAAATTAGCATACGTTCAATAGGATATACTTGCCGCATCACTCGATCTCTGTAATGTTTTTTTTCTTTTTATGGATATTGATTATAAGTGTATATGAGTATCTCAAAGAATCAAGCGAATAGAACTCTCTCTGATGAATTCAATCGATTAGTTATTGATCTATTAAATTTAATTTACTTTGTCCAACATGAAGCATGAATAGCATGACCACATGATGAAACATGTACACCCCAATGAAGATCATTTGACATAAAAGTTGGATCAAATGTATCCCAATTTTCAATACGTCGTGTACGAGTTTTTGATAAAACTCTTGAACTAAAAATAATATCAAGACAAAAAACAAAAAAAAAAAATTATAAAAAAGAAAATTCTTATTTTCTCAAAAAACTAACTTTTGTACATAAGCTGAAAGTACTAAAGCTTCTGAATTAAGTTTAACTTCACTATTTTCTTGACAAAATATACATGTTAAAATTTGTTTTGTTGTTTGAGATAATTCAATATCATTTCGACCAAAACAACATTGTATTATTGGATATGTATCATCAATACTCATAGGTTCAAATTTAAATTCTGTATTTGGTGATGTTGAAAGTATTTGTTGATCTGATGAACTTATTAATGATGATAATTGTGATGATGTTCCTGGTGATATTGATTCTATAGTTGATATTTGTTGTTCATCTATACTATCTGAACATAATTGAATATTTTTTTCAATAAAATTTTTTTGTAATTCAGTCATTTGTGCTATAATTTTAGCACGTTTTTGTGCAGCTAAATCTTTTCGTTTACGTTGTGCACGTTTAGTTAAATCTGATGTATCTTGATTTGTAGTAATTGTTGAAGAATTTAATTGTTCATTTGTTTCATTAAATTTATTATAGAGCTAAAATAAAAATAAAATTTAATGAAGAATAAGAATAAAAATTTTTTTTTTGTTTACAAACTTTAATAACATAAGCAAGTAATTCTTTGCATGTTTCTGCTTTTGATGGTGTATTTAAATGTAATTGATTTATTAATTTATCAAGTTCAGATTTTTGACATTTAGAATAAAATTCAAAATTCGATTCACGTTCTTGTTCATAACAAGCTAAAGTTATTAAATGTAATGCCTATAGAATTTAAAAAAAAATGATTTTATGAATTTAAAAAAACAAAAAAGAAAATTTTAGTAATATTTACTCGATTAAGAATAGCTTCAGACCATAATTGAGCTTTTGAATCTGCTGATCGATAGATACAAGCTTTAAGTAAAGTAAGAAATATATTACTATCAAGAATATGTATTATCGGTTGAAATGATTCAGTAAATAATGGTGGACAAGGAATGAATAATGTTGTCGATATACCATCATCATTTAATTTTCGACGTTTAATTACATATTCTTCAGACTAAAAATAAATTTTTCATTGAGATTTTCTCTTCCGAAGAAGCGAGATTTAGAACTCCAGGAAAATAAAAGATCTATTTTTAGGATTATAGCTATATAGCACACTGAAGGGGAAAAGAGAAGTAGAAAAAGATCGAATCTAAAGGTAAACGCTCATAATAAGTTATGTGAGATCTAGGTATGTACTGAGCCCAAGTCCGGCCGCTCGGTCTCGGTGCATGCCTAGTGAAATTTGAAAAATTAAAAATAGCCGCTATATTAAAAAGGTTAGTCGTGACCAGAATTTGATCATGTCGATCCTCGTGTAATGTTTCCCGAAGGAGTTCAAGCCTCTTTTTAAGTGGAACTCAATCATTGGTAAGTAAGCTGATTGATATTGAAAAATATTCTTTATTTCTTACTTTGCATTGATCAGCTTTTGAATAATGATAATAAAATGGATTGTATTCCAAAAGTCGATTTGCTTTTAATTCATAATTTCCTTTTGTTGCATTACCTCTCCTATAAAATAGTATCATCAAAAATTATTGTTTCTTTTTTTTTTTTGTTTTCATAATAAAATTTTAATTTACTTAAAATCAGCAACTTCTTTTAATACAGCTTCGAAATCTCCTGATCCCTAGACAAGAAAAAAACAATGTAAAATTCTATGCTTTTTCTCTAATTGATTTAAAAATAAAAAATAAAAAAATTATACGAAACTAATTCTAATTGTCCAGAATCTTGTAAACCTCGTATTAATTCTGAATGTGCCATTGGTGATATACATAATTGATGTATAACTTCACGTGTTAATTTTTCTTCGCGCGTTACTTTTCCAATACCTGGTTCATGTCGTTCACCAATAATAATTAATAAAAGATGTAGAAATTCTTCCATTATACGAACTTTTTCTTTTACTTTCGATTCCGTTTCAGATGAATGACCATTTTCAGGAGATCTAAGATATATAAATGATTCAAAAAACAAAAATTTAAGATCGACATCTCTGTCAAAAATCTCAATTTTTATCCGGATTAGTCGTCGTGATTGAATCCTTATGACGAAGAAAAAAACCTGATTTTTCGAAAGAAAATATTGTAAATTTAGACTCCGTTAGGTTAAAGCGGCAGATCTTGACTTCAGTTTACAATCAATCCAAAATTTGTATCATTAGATTTAGAGGAGAAACTTCTCGTCATGTTTAGATCTACTTTTTGATCCTTGATGTTATGGGAAAATTTTTTGTACTAAATACATACCGAATCCATTCTAATAAATTAAATTTATGCATAAGTTGAATTAAATATGTATCAGATGGTGTTAACGAAGCGCCAACTTGTAATGCAAGAATATCACGATCATACATTTCTTTTCGACATTTAATATTTGAATAATAATAAATCTAAATGAATTTCTTTTTTGTGTTATTATTATTATTATTAGAAAAATTCATATCTACTTGATTAGATAATGAATAACCATTTCGTTTCCATAGACCAGCAACATGTTGAGCACCAAGAACCTGAATACGTAATGCTTCTTCATATATAAAACATGGATAAATTTTTAATTTTTCACACTAAACAAAAAATAAATATTCGAATTCATTTTTTTTTTTTATAAAATAAAAATATGATGAATATTAACCAGATTGTTAAATGTTGTTGCTGTATTTGTATATTTTTGAAGATGAATATGAAGAGCTAAATATAACAAAAAAAAACATATTGTTTAGTCAATTAGATATTGCAAGGAATAAAAAACAAAAGATTCAAATAGTCAAATTTATAGATAAAGTGATGAAGAAAAGTTTAGAAACAACGATTTTTTTTCGTAATGTTAAGCACGTAGCTCTAATCCAAATAGTGATTTTAATAGCCCATGACTTTTTCTATCCAATACACTTTATAGCAAGATTTCACAGATGAACAATGATGACAAGGCTCCTAAAAAACCGAGCAGGGTTGTTTTTCAGGTTCTAGAAGGCTTTGGAAGAGCTAGTTTTAAACGGTGCCATCGTAAAGAGCACAAAATTCTGAGCAAAATGAGGGGCCGCCGAGTTTTCTACGAATTTCTCATAAAAAGTTACAGGGATCACAAAAACCATGAAAAAGACGTTTTTAGTCGATTTTTAAAAAATTTCGTTTTTTCATGATTTTTGTGATGCTTGTAACTTTTTATGAGAAGTTCGTAGAAAACTCGACGATCCCTTATTTTGTTCAGAATTTTGTGCTCTTTAAGATGGTACCGTTTAAAACTAGCTCTTCCAAAGCCTTCTAGAACCTGAAAAACAGCCGTGTTCGGTTTTTTAGGAGTCTTACCATCATTGTTCATCTGTGAAATCTTGCTATAAAGTGTATTGGATAGAAAACTCCACTGACTATTAAAACCGCTATTTGGAATGGAGCTACATGCTTAACATGATGGAAAAAAATTTTAAAAAAATCGATGTTTCTAAACTTTTTTCCACCATTTTATTCGTTCCTTATTTTTCCCTTGAAGCAAAGTTGTATTATTTAATTACGATACTTTAACATTTGCTAGAAGACAGTGTAAGTTATATAATACTGTAAATATATTAACAGAACTATCGATTTTTAAAATAGGGCTATTTGTAATATGTCGTGTCTTTTCATAGATCGACTATATGAGAGTAAGATTAAATCGAAAGTGATGATTTTGGTCATTATTGTATTCTCTAACTATTATCCTTGTTAATTTCATTATTAGTTTTTTATTTTTCTTTCTTTAATTAAAATCTTACCAACAAATAATCTAACAACAGGAATATGTACTGATATTGGATCTTTTGCAACATCATATGCATAACAATCAACTTTAAGATCATTTACAGTTGTTTTAACAATAGATGAATTATTTTTATCTTTAATTAAATGTGATATATCACTTGTTTTTTGTATTTCTGCTAATGTTAAACCTGTTGCTTCATATGCACCAAGTAATAATTCTTTCTATAATAAAACACAAGAATAATTTAGTTTATCTTTGTTTTGTTCTTACATCTTGTGCACACCAATCTAATATCGATGAAATAATTGATTGAATTTTAATAACTAAATTAAATGCTGTTTCCCATTCAGGATCAAATTCTACATGTTGTCCAACTTGTCGTGCTACTTTATCCATACCCTATGTATTTATTTTTTTATTATTTCATGTAAGAAAAA
Organism: Rotaria sordida; assembly: GCA_905250125.1. Lineage (NCBI taxonomy): Eukaryota > Metazoa > Rotifera > Eurotatoria > Philodinida > Philodinidae > Rotaria > Rotaria sordida. Next base: position 4,592 of record CAJNOL010002342.1, on the reverse strand, counting down.
AAAATTGATTAATGCAGTCCCTTTGGGGACTAAAATGTGGAACTCACATATATTCTTTAAATTCATTATACTAATACAAAATATGTAAAATAAAAGATCTCTAATAGACTTTAGTTGTTTTCTAGAGATGTACAGGATTGACTTTCTTACCCTCTCTTGTTGGATAAGGGTTAGAAAATTTTTCTCAGTCAAGGTACAGAATACAAAAAAAAAAGCTTATCTTGTATATTTCGATTATTTTTCAGCAATAACAGATAGCAAGAAAAACTATCTGTTCTATTTATTTCTCCATTTCGAACACAACAATTTGTCCTTTTATTTTTAACTGATACTCTAATTTTTGTTTGCCTTGCTATTATCTACTGGTTATTACTCTAACCATTAATTTAGCTGGCAAATAAGTTCGTTGTATATGTCCATTAGATCTACAGCTGTTCTCAACGTGTATTATTATATATCTCGATAATGAAAAAAATGTACTATTTTGAATATTCACAAACGTAATACAGACATTCAAATTTCGAAGAAGAGTCTGTCTTATTGTTAATACCGCTCAGTACCTTTTCTTCGTTGATAAGGAGCTCTGGTGCTTGTTGACTTCCCCGTTGCTATGAGCATAAGCTGCTTAATATATTTTTCCTCGAAAAACATCATGTGAGTTCCACAAATAAAAAGTTTTCAATATAAAACAAAAAAATCTATTTACATGCATATAACTTAATAATTGAAGAAATACTCGAAAACCATTGAGAAAATTTTCTCGAAGTTCAACTGTATATTCTTGAGGTACAACACCTAATAAATATCTTTAAAACAAAAGATTATTTTTTAAATAAATAAAACAAAACAAAAAATAAATACTTTAAATCATAAAGAATTGATTGTGCACGTCGAAATTCATGTTGTAGTGATGCATTTGTTGTTCTTGAAAATAAAAGTTTACCATGATCAAGTTTTGATTGACAATATTCAAGAAATGAATCTACGATTGTTTGAAATGCATTATGTGATGATATTAAATATTTTGCCTAAACATATATATATATATATATCTTTTTTTTAAAAATTTTTCATCAACATAAAATCCCATGAATGCATGTCGTTAAATATAAATCTTTTTTTTTTTTTGTTTTTTTCTTACGAGACTATTCGTAGTAAATAATTGTACAGATAACCTTAAAAAACAGTCAGCACGATAAAGAAATGAAAAATCAGTTCGATAATGTCGTATAATCATCGGATAACACTAGAAATTAGATTACAAAAAAAAAAAGAAAAGAAAGAATCAAATTTATTTCGTTTTTATTTTCATTATATCGACGAGGAAAAACGAAAGTTTTTTTTATGTTTAAATGACATGCATTCATTTTTATTTTATTCAACTCGACTTAATTATTACCAGTGTAGGTACAGTGTAGACTTGAACAGAAAGATCAGTAAATGAAACATATTCGTCAGGATCTTTGACAAAATTTCGCCAAACAGTAGAATAATTCTAAATAATATATGAGATTGTATTATCGTTTTTCCTCGTCGAATACTAATTAATAATGCAATATGAGTAGCCTTAATTAATTCTTTCTATAGTAATTACTTTTTTCATTTTTATCAGATTATCTAACATAGTTACATCAGTGTTGAAAATCAATGAGGTGACACCTCTCCAAAGATTAGATTGGCTCTTTCAGAGTTTGTAACTATTAAAACATGTACGATGTTCCCAAAATAGATGTTTGCCTTTCCACAAGAGAAAATCTTGATGTACTATACAATAACTCTATAATCACGTGTATTTCTATGTCATGCTAGAATGGTCGATGGGGGATAAATGACTCAGAAAGTTGATTGAGTGCTTTTTTTCAAGATTTCAATACAAGAAAAATTTACTTTGAAATATAGTCTATCTCATGATATTTAACACAATTAAACTATTCAATAGAAAACTCAAATATATTTTCAAGATCAGGAGAGTCGTTCTTGATCTTTTTCCCATTCAACTCATTATCACAATAATTTCAAGCTACTCATATTGCGTATTACAATAATAATAATAATAATCTTACTTTCATATACAAAATTGCAAAAGTTTTTTTCCATTCTGAATCCATAAAAAAACTAAAAAGAAAACAAAATATATCATATTTTAATCTGTCAAATTCTTATGTGTGTGTGTGTGTGTTTTATTCTTATTACCTATTAATAAAAATTTGATGTAAAGCTGATCGTGCACTTTTCCAAAGCATTTTTTCACTTAATAAAGCTTTTTCTGTACGTGTTATATCATCTAATTCATCATCACATTCAATTTCACATTCACAAAATATTCGACGAAAACCATCAGATAATTCAATAATATTTTGTAAATAAGTTAAGAGTTTTTGTGCAAAATATTGTAATGATATAAATGAATTTGGATATATTTCACATTTAAGTGGAACATCAGCTGTACGTATACGTATTGTTTGTTGTACATCACGACATTGTTCTGTTGTACCAATACGTATAGCTGTACGACCTTCACGATCAACTAATGATGCTAATTCATGTCCTTCTTGTTTTGTACATTGTATAGCACGACTAAGAACATGTATGACTTGATCATATGTATGAACTTCATCATTAAATAAAATAGTTACATAATTTTTATGATCACCATCCCAATATCTATAAGTAATAAGAACAATCAGAATTTTTTTAAAAACTATGTTCATTTTACTTGGAAACTATATTAATCGATACAGCTCTCAAACAAATAAATATTCCGAAAAATGACATTAGATGAAAATTGCTCAGAATTGAAGCTCATCGCGGATTGATCTCGGACTCAGGTCTGAAAAATTTGGGATTGAGTCGTCTGAGAAATATGTAGAATGCACTAGTCAACGAGTACAAAAAAAAATCCGGAAATAAAGTATCTTCGAAGACGACTATCTATTTCAGCTGAGAAGATTTCATTGAGAGTACCAAAGTACGATTCGAAAATTTTGAAGTCGACAGGCCACTCTAGAAAATTTTTTTAGCGGAATTCAATAGACTCAGAATTTCAAGTTCTACCAGCTAGTATATGTCTCAAATATCATTTGGTGGGGGTTCTCTCGTTCTAATATTTATGTTTTTTTGTTTGTAAAAATCTTACTCATTTTTTAATTCATTTGGTATATCTTGATAATTTCCTGTACAAAGTAATTTAATTATAAAACGTAATAAAATATTAAATAAATTTTTAGCACGTAAACGTAAATCAGATGGTAAACGATTAAGTATATCATCAGCTGATTCATTATTATCATCATGTGGTAAATGTAAATTACAATGTACATTTTGTTTCCATGCTTCAGGATCACCACAATCACAATATCCACCACCAGCTGATACATTCATCTAAATAAAATATATTTGCAAAAAAACAAAAAACAATAATAATAATAATAATTACTTTATATCGATGTTTTCGATGTTCACTTTGAAGAAAACAATCTGTACATAAAACACATGTTGGATCAACACAACAATCACGACAAAAATATGTTGGTTCTTCAGATTTAAATAAATGTCCACATACAGTTGATTTTTTATTATATGAACGAATAATTTGTATAGCATCATCAGTATTTAATGTTCCATATAGATAAATATCAAGTGGTCGAAAAAGTATTTCTTGTGTACGTTGTTCAATAATACCTTTAATTAAATTTGTATGATATATATAACATTGTGGAACAAATGTTTTCCAATGTTGATATAAAATTTTTTCAATATTATCATTATCTATTTTAAAAAGTAATTCTTCACCAAATTTATTACCATCAAAATTAATTAATTCATCAGATAATTGTGGTAAATCAACATTTGTTGTTAAATTACTATTACTATTATCATCATCGGCTAATGCCATATTAATAGCATCTTGAACATTAGCTGCTGTTATTTCAACATCAAGCATAAATTCATCATTGTCAGATAAATCAATGGAATCTGCATCATCCATAATCGATAAATAAGATGAAAAATACAAAAGAAAAACAAACGACGTTATACGCAATATAGAAAACAAAAAAAATTATCTAAAATAATTAATAATATATAGATGGTGAAATTTTTTCTTTCTCTTCATATGAATGTTCGAGTATAATAATAATAATAATAATAATTGGTGCAGTCACATGCGACTATAATGACAAGGATAGTAGCGCTTTCATATGATGCATAAATATAGTATTGATTAAGACTATAGATGGCAGTTAAGGACAGATATTATCAAGATAGCAAATGTAAACCTTGTTGTTGAATTATAATGCATTAAATTTTCATTTGTGTGATATAGCAAAAAAAAATCAATGAAAAAACTCTGTGTATTTAAGTAAAAAAAATGTTTAACATAGATTGTGTCAAGGAAATATTATAGTAATCAGTAAAATTAATATTGTAGTGCAATCAATAATAACATTGACATTAGATGAAAAACATGATAATTAAATGTTTGGCGTTTTGAATAATGTAGAGTATACTTGAGCTCATGGCCGATTAAATTGAAGAGAAAGATATTGTTTCAATTTCTTTGTTTACCAGAAAAACCTTGATCATAGAATAAG